>VWPU01001722.1:0-20274 GCA_013398955.1 Callaeas wilsoni | reverse complement strand
CACCCCCCCTCCCCTTCTTTTTCCCACTTGTTGCTCTTCCAGACAAAAGCACCTCTTCCCCTTGCGCAAAACAAATATAAACCCCCCAAAAACCAGGTGATGCTCTCGCCCAGAGCAACTCGGGACCCCCCAGCTCCTCCCCGAGCATCCCTTGAAAAGAAACAAATGCCAATTAAAGTAAAAATTAAAGGAAAACCGGCGGGACAGCGGTTTTTTGGCCGTGCCCCCCGGCCCCCCAGCCAGGTGCGTACTCACTTCGCGGCCCAGGTACAAGCCACCCTCAACAATAGAGGCGCGTTGTTTTTTTCCCTCTGTGCCAAGCACAAGGCTGGAGCCAATTTAGATATGCTATAAATTAAGAGGTTGCCATGGTTACCGCCCTCCCATTGGCCGCATCCCGCGTGACGCGACCCTCGACGTCACCAAATCTGAATAAGGATGCGCGAATTACTAAGGCGGGGGACAAAGCTGGCGATGGGGACAGCATGAGAGTGGCGGCGCGGCGGCGGCGGAGCACAGCGAGGCACCGGGGCTGCCGGCTGCAGGGGGGGGTTCATGCACCCCTCCCGCCGCGCCCGCTGCCGCAGAGCCCGCCAGCAGCGCGGCCGCCGCTCCGGCGGCTCCCGGGCCCCTCCGCAGGCACCTGAGGGCGATTTGGGGGGGTGTTGTTTAGTATTATTGTTGTTATTATTTCTCGGGGGTGGTTTGGATTATTTTGGGGGGGGGCATCGTTTTTTCCCTCCCGTCGTCGAGGCTCCGGAGAGAAGAGGGGGAAGAACTTGACAGCCGCCCCGCTGCCCTCCCCTGAATTTTTTGTTATTCCTTCTTCTATATTTTGTTAATTTTTTATTTTATTTCATTCGGTTTTACTTTCTTTTGGTTTTTTTCCTTTTATTTTCTTTTTATTTTCCTTTCTTTTATTGCATTTTAATTTATTTTATTTCTTTACATTTAATTTCATTTTATTTGATTTTATTATTTTTTCCTGCTTTTTTTTTTTTTTTTTATCTTTTTTTTTTTATTTTTTTTTTTTTTTTCCCTGCATATTTGGTGGTTTTTTGTTTGTTTTTTTGTTTTGCTTTTGTTTTTGTGGGGGTTTTTTTGCCGCCGCCGTGTGCCGGCGCGGGGCTGGCTTCTCCTTTTGAGCGTCTCCATCCCCCGGCGGAGGTTATGATGGTGCATTGTGCGGGCTGCGAGAGGCCGATTTTGGACCGGTTCCTGCTGAACGTCTTGGACAGGGCATGGCACATCAAATGCGTCCAGTGCTGCGAGTGCAAGTGCAACCTGACCGAGAAATGCTTCTCCAGGGAAGGGAAACTCTACTGCAAAAATGACTTTTTCAGGTGAGTCCTCACCCCCGCCGCGGCGGGGAGCGGAGGGTGCGGAGCTCCTCACCTCGCCCGGCCTCCACTGCCTGGCTGGGGTGTCCCCCGGAGCTTTGGGGAGCTCAGGGGGTGCCCTGCCGGAGCTCCGCACCTCCCCTGCCCCTCCGCTCCGTCGGGAGCAGCCCCCGACCCGGGGAAAGCCCCGGGGGGACCCGGCGGCTGCGCTCCGGCCTCTGCTGCAGCCTGAGGTGGGGGCGGCGATGCTGTACCCCCTTCCCCATCTCCCCACGAGCTTCCTCCGCCAGCCCCGGGCCCCGCTCCGCCGGTGCCACCGCCCCCCGCGTCGCGTCAGGCCCCGCCGGGCATCGGGGGTCCCGGTGTGCCCCCCGCTCCGGGCCGGCCTGGCCCCCCTGTTCCCCTCCGGGACCGCAGGCCCCGGTGAAGACGGTGACCAAAACCTTCCCCCCAACCCCCCCGAGAGGGTCCCCGCACTTAAACGCCCCTAATGACCGCGATAAGGTGCCGAGAGGGAATTAGGGGCCGGCATGGCAAAGGGGGGACCATGACTTATGACTCCTAATGCTCGCACTACATCAACGTCACGGGGAGCAGCGAGGGAGGCAGAAGTTGTGCCTCGGCCCGAGGGGAAAAAGGGGGGACCCTGCGTGGGCACCCCGGGGCCTGGCAGCCCCCGGGGACCTCGGGGACCCGGCAGCGGCAGCCCTTGCTCACTGTTCTGGGGGCAGATTTTTTGGTTTTGTGGGGGTTTTTTTGTTTGTTTTGGGGGTTGGGGGTTTTGGTTGGTTTTTCGAGGGTTTTTTGGTTGTTTTTTCTTTTTCTTGTATCATTTTCTTTTTTGTTTGTTCGGTTGGTTTTGGGGTTTTTGTTGGAATTTTTTTGTTGTTGTTTTATTTTGCCGTGGGGTTTTTGTTTTGCTTTTTTGTGGGGATTTCGGTTTTGTTTTGTGGGGTTTGTGGGAGGTTTTGATTGCTTGTTTTTGTTTATTTTTCCTTTTTTTTTTTCTTTTTCCTTTGGAGATCGTTCCTAGCCGATTCAGATTCCCTGGAAATTTTTTTCTTTACCAAAAAAAATATCTTCTGGGGAAAACAAAACAAAAGAAAACAAAACAAAAATACACCTAAACCCAGACGCACTCTGGAAAGGAGAGGAAAATCGGAGATTTACAAAGTACTCTTCCCGAGCTGGAAAAATTCCCTCTCGGGAGAGCGGGACGGGCTGGGAGCTGGATGCCAGGCTTGGGACCATGGGACGCCTCGGGGAGCACAGCCCCCTCCTCCGCCGCCCGTTGTTCTGATCCCCGCACCCGCCGCTCCCTTTTTCCGTCTCTCTGGCCGTGATTAGCCCCGTTTTCCCCACGGGATTTTCAGGCCGGAGCCCCCGTTCCCCTCCCGGGAGACACGGGCTGAAACGAAATCCTGCCCCGCCGAGCGCGGAGGGGAACCCCCCTGCCCTCCCCATCCTCCCCTCCCGCCCGTCCCTTCTGGGGCCAAATCCGGGCGAAAACGCTCGTGTGTGTCCCCCGAGGGTGGGGACACCCCAAACTCGCGCTTTGCCCGCAGCCCAGCGCCAGGGCTGCGCGGGGGTGAAGGCTCTCCTCATCCTCGCCCCAAAGGTGCGAATCGCCTGTTCCCCCAAATCTTCCATCGGGAGATGCTGGAGGATCAGGGCTCCCGCGGTGGGATTTGAGATGGGGAGTTGGGCACAGCACACACACACGGCCCCCCGCCGCAGCCCACCTTTGCCGGGGCTCCAGCTCTTGCTTTTCTCCCCTTCCCAGGAGGTTTGGTACCAAATGCGCCGGCTGTTCCCAAGGGATCTCTCCCAGCGACCTCGTCCGGAAAGCCCGGAATAAAGTCTTTCACCTGAACTGTTTCACCTGCATGGTCTGCAACAAGCAGCTCTCCACGGGCGAGGAACTCTATATCATCGACGAAAACAAATTTGTTTGCAAAGAGGATTATTTGAACTCTCCCAGTTTGAAGGAAGGCAGCCTCAACTCAGGTACGAGCGGCTCAGCCCGCCCACCGCTCCGTCCCCGCCGTCGGTTCGTCCCGGTGGCACCTCCCGGCCCGGCAGGAGGTTTGGATTTGTGGGGTGAGGGGCTGCACCCCACGGCCAGCCCGAGCCCCCCGGTAACCCCTGCCACCGGCACCGGCAGGAGCGGGCAGCGCCGAGAGCGCCAGGCACAAGCCCCGAGCTACCGGTACCTCCCGGTGGAAGTACCTCCCGGCCGGGAAGGAGGTTTGGATTTTTGGGATAAGGGGCTGCACCCCGCAGCCAGTTGATCCGTCCGGGGAGGGAGGGATTTGGGGTGAAAGGCTTCGAACAGGGTGGCAGCCTCTGTGACACCCCCACGTGGGACGCGGACACGCGCGGGGTGAGCTCCCCGCTCCAGCCTCGGCTCCTGCCCCACGCACGGCCCCTAGGGCAGCGGGGATGCGGAGCGGGGGGAACCAGGATCCCCCCAAGGGCTGGCTCGGGAGCCCCTCATTCCCCGGAGCCCCCCCTGCGAGTGTGCCCGGTCCCCCCGCGCCGTGGGCCTGATCCTTCGCCTCCTTTCACCCAGAGGCAAAGCTCCCATTTGACTTCCTTGGAAGCTGTCTCTGCGTCAGGAGAGCAGGGCCAGGCCCCCTCCTGCTGTCCCAGCCATGCCGGGCGCCCCTGCTCACCCCCTTCCGTGGGCTCTCTCTCCGTCCAGCACCCGGGGCCGGATCCTGCCACGCCAGTCAGTGGGGCCGCTGCTGTGAGCGAGGCGAGTAGAGCTTGGCCTTTGGGGGGTGCTGGCTGCAGGGTCCCCGGGGGGAACACGGTGGCTGGGGGCGGGGGGTGAGCCAGGCTCAAGGCAGTGACCGGGGACCCCCCCAAACCCCAACAGGGACCGGCTGCGTTTTTCCCAGGGGCGCATCCCGCTTCCCGGCACGGGGGGTAGAGGGGGAGCGTGGGGGGCAGCGATGGGCCTGGGGGATCACCCCCTCCCCGGCTCCCCCCCGCCGGCACGACACGGTGCACAGGGCTGGAGCGGGCGGCGCTTGCCCGGAGCTCCGCGTGGTGTTGGGGGGGTGATGCTTTAGGGGAACCAGGGAGGCAGAGGCCCTCTGCACCCCTTGCTGCTCTCCAGCACCCCCCAACCCCTCTCCTGGAAAGCAGCCGGGCCGGGTGGGCCGGGGAGGACAGAGGAGAGGGGGGTCAATCTCTCCCCTAAGTCATCCACCCCTCCCTTTCCTCTCTGGGTCTCCTTTACAGTGTCCTCATGTACAGACAGGAGTTTGTCCCCGGATCTCCAGGACCCCATGCAGGACGACACCAAGGAGACGGACAACTCGACCTCCTCGGACAAGGAGACCACCAACAACGAGAACGAGGAGCAGAACTCGGGCACCAAGCGGAGGGGGCCACGCACCACCATTAAAGCCAAGCAGCTGGAGACCCTCAAAGCTGCCTTCGCCGCCACCCCCAAACCCACCCGCCACATCCGGGAGCAGCTGGCCCAGGAGACCGGCCTCAACATGAGAGTCATCCAGGTAGGACAGCCCCAGCCCACCGGGAGGGAGGAGAAGGGGTCCTGGTAGGAGCCAGGGCTGGGAGAGTCTCCCCCAGGTGCCGGGAAGGGGTTGGGACACCGAGGTTGGCCCTAAAGGAATGGGAGCAGGCGAACCCCATTTGTCCTCCACCAGCGTCATCTCAGGCCCAGCGCTGCACCCACGGCACGCTCTGGTGGGTGAGCGGGGATCCTCCACCCCACGGGAAGGGATGAAAACCATTCCCAAAACATGAGGCAGCCTGGCTTTGCGCGGGGCCGAGCAGTATCCCCGGTGAGCCCCGAGATGGATGCCTCGGCTTTGTGGAAGCGAGGAGCATCCATCGCGCTCTGCAGGCAGCCGGCACTCTCTCACCGCACTGCCCCCGTGAAGAAAATCCCTGCGGAAATGTAGGGATTAATGGGCTTTAATAGAGGCATTAATAGGGGAGGACTCTCCGGCTTTGCCGGTAGCGGAGCTGCGATTGCCGGCTCCCGGCAGAGGGGAGCACAAGTCCCGCAGGAGAGCGCTGTGCTCGTACCCCTGAGCTGCCCCATCCCTGGGGGCGTGAGACAATAATCCAGACGCCCCACCAGGCTGCTGAGGCGTGCGGTTCGGATGAGGCAATGCCCATGGAGAGGCGGCCACATCTCCCCTTTCCCTTTTATTCCCATCCTCACCGCCGGCTGTTCTGACTCCCTGCTTGCTGCCCCAGGTGCTCATCCCCCTGCTTCCCGCTTTCTGCCGTGATCCAGAGTCCTATCCCGTTTCTCCTTCCCACGTTTCCTCCCTTCTTCCCCCTATCCCTAGGGGAAATTTGCCCCTCTTGTATTTTCCAGCTGCAGAGGGGCAGAGAGTCTGAGAATGTGCATGTGGGGATGCAGCTGGGGGAGGAGGGGCAGGATTTTAATTAACCTGGTTATTTGTGGGGTGTAGTGTCCCCGTGCACTTTGTGAGATAGCAGCAGCAGGAAGGGGGGTCGGTGTTGATAAAAAAAAATGATACCCAGATATTGGAAAACCCGTGCGGGTGCAAGATTTCCAACCCCTTCCCCGCCCAGACTTTGCGGGGTGGGATGCCGCTGACCCAGAGGGGTCCCTGCTCGCCCATCCGCGCTGGGCACTGACACCAGCCCGGCCACAGGTGTGGTTCCAGAACCGTCGGTCGAAGGAGCGGCGGATGAAGCAGCTGAGCGCGCTGGGCGCCCGCCGGCACGCGTTCTTCCGCAGCCCCCGCAGGATGCGGCCCCTGGGCGGCCGCCTCGACGAGTCCGAGATGCTCGGCTCCACGCCCTACACGTACTACGGAGGTGAGGGGCGAGCCGCGGGGTCCGTGCCCTGTCCCCCCTGCTCTCCTTTGTTCCTCACATCCCGCTTCTCCGCGGCTTTCGCCCTTGCGCACACGCGCGCCCGCAGCCGCGCACACGCAGAGCCGGGTCCACGCACCCCCACGCCTCCCCCGGCGTTGCGGGGCCCCTCTCCCGCGAACAAAGCCCCAGCTGCGGGGCTTTTGTCCCCCTTTCAGGCCGCATTTGTTGCAATTACCTCCCGGGCCCGCAGCATATGGAAGGTCAGTGCCGGCCGGCCGCCCCCCCGCTGCCCCGACGGGCCGGGCCGGGCGTCTCCCCTCTCCCTCAGCTCCCGGCAGAGCCCCTCCAAAAGCTGCATTTTCAAAGCCTCCCATCTGACCAGCGGCTCTCCAGCCACCCCTTGTTGCCCTGCAGTTAGCTTCTAGATCCCTTCCAAGCTGCTTAAGCACATATGTGATTTCCACATTATATATTTTATATTTTTTTCTATTATATATAATTTTCCCAATGTACATACACATTTTCGCATTATATACATTTTTCCCGTTATGTATTTATTTTTGCTTATTCTTTTTATATCTTTTCCCCATTCCATTTTTATATACATATCTATAAATATATACATGGGGGTTTTTTTCCCCATTAATTAAGCACTAAACTGAGCCCATTTTCCCGGCCCCCTCGCCTCTCCCAGCCCAGATTCCCCGCCTTCCCTCACCCCAGGCTGGGCGAAGAGAGGGTGATGGGCAGTGCAGCTCTCAGGTTGGACTCAAATCCCACATCCCCCTTTGGGAGCCAGCAGAGAGTGTTGGAGGAGACAGCACAGGGCCGGTTTGGGGTGCAGCGGGATTTCGGGAGGTTTTCAGCCCCAAGAGACCAGCTCCATCCTTTTCCCCCCGCTTCCCACAGATTACCAAGGTGACTACTACGGACCGGGAGGCAACTATGACTTTTTCCCCCACGGGCCGCCCTCCCAAGCCCAGTCCCCGGCCGACTCCAGCTACCTTCAGAACTCAGGACCCGGCTCCACACCCCTGGGACCCTTGGAGCCCCCCCTAAGCGGACACCACTCCTCAGAAAACCAAAGGTACACGGATATGATCTCGCACCCCGACACCCCCAGCCCCGAGCCGGGGATGACCGGCTCGCTGCACCCCATCCCGGGGGAGGTCTTCAGCGGGGGGCCCAGCCCGCCCTTCTCCATGTCCAGCAATAGCGGCTACAGCGGGGCTCTGTCGCACCCCAACCCGGAGCTCAGCGAGGCGGCGGTGTGGTAGGCCCGGCGTGGGCACGCGTGTGCGTGTGCGCAGGGGGAAACCCCCCCTGGTCCCCCCGGGCCACGCGTGTCCCCCCCCTCGCCCCACGCCAGGGCGCGTCACGCCCCCGTGGCCGGATAAAGCCCCCCCCGCCCGATGCCGAAGCGCATCTCGGCATCCGCCCGTCCTCCCCATCCCCGCACCCCCCGGGACCTTGGGGCCACCCCGCTACCTCCCCCCTCCCGGCACCTTCCCCCCGACACCTGGGGGGGGCAACGAAAGGTGCCCAGCCCTGAAGACCCCGCCGGCGTCGGGACCACCGCCTCTCGGACCAAAGCTGAACTCGCCCGGACACAGGTCCCACCGCCCCGGCCGCACCGGGGGAGGGGGGCTGGGGCAGGGCTCCCCCCTGCTAATTAGCATCCTTTTTAATTATCCCCTACCACAGGAAGGGGGGGGAATGGGGAATAGCAGGAATAAACCCCCCCCGTGGCCCCTCCCTGCCCTTATTTTTATTGTTCCGTTTCATCCCCGAGGAGAAGGTGGGTTTGGACCCGGGTTTTGGCGATGGGGAGGAGGGGGCTGTGCGGGGGCCAGGCCCGGGGCTGCCCCAGTGACTGGCTGAGCTGGGGCTCCCACGTGGTGGAACAGACGCCAGAAAGAGGCAGAAACAGGAAAAACACAACAACAACAACAACAAAATAAAACCCCAAACAAACAATAAAGCCCTGAACTAAACCAACCCGACCACAACAGCAGAAATTTCACCCGAGCCTCGACGCCGAGTCCCACCTCAACGATTCCCAGAGGCTCCGCCAATTTAAGGATGTATTATAGTTTTTGCTTCTAGTTTCTTTATTTTGTATAAAGGAGAAACAAATAAAGTATGTTTTTGTGTTTACTGATTATTTATTGTACTTTAGTCATCGGAGGCTCCGAATTTTTCTATTTTGAAGGCAGGGAGGGGATGGCACCGGGGAGGGGGGGCGAGAGCATCGAGAGAGGGGGGGGAAATAAAAGGAAGGAGAATGGAAAAGGAAAGAAAAAAAGTTGTTTTCTGAAAGCGTCGTGGGTTTCCTGTCCCCGCTGCCTCTTGCGGAGGCTGTTAGTGTGAATGGCTCTTGTTGTTCAATGTGAATAAAAAACCTTTTAGTTACCTACTGTTCGGTCACCTGGTCCCTTTCATTTTATTTTATTTTAATTTGGTTTAACACAAGACCATGAGAAATGCCGGCCGGGCTCCCCCACTGTCACCCAGCCCTGCGTGGGGTCTAGGGGAGCAACCCCTGCTGCTGCCCTGCGTGAGTGATGTGCACCTGTAAAGGGCGGTGCTGCTGCATCACCCCCCTGGTACCCCAGCGCTCCCCATTTCCCCCCACTTCCACAGCTCCCTGGCACTGGGAAGGGGCACATTACCCCATCAGCACCTTCCCCCACAGCAGACAGCCCAACGCACAACTTCTTTCTCCTGGGGGGTACCCAAACCCTCCCAGAGCAGCCCCGAGGGGCAGCCTCAGGGGTCAGCTGGAGGGGGACACCCCAAGTGGGGGTTCAGCAATGCCAGCAGCAGCTTTTGTCCCATTTTCCCTGGGCATACTGGTGGCAGGAGGCAGGGGGTGTCTCCTCCTCAGCACCCCAGCTCCCTTCCCTTCTCTCTCCTGCTTTCTATCCCTTGAGATACAGAAATAAAAGGTCCCAGGCAGGCTGCAGCTCTGAACTAATATTTAAAATGCAAAATCATGGCAGAGTTTTTCGCTCCCCCCCCCCCACCCGCTCCTTGTCTTGCAGTAAAACGATATAAACAGAATAAATTACCTTCCCTGGCTGGCTTACGAGAGTCCCTCTCTCCTGACCTGAATTTTAAGTCCTGGCTCGGTTGTAGCACGGAGCACCGATGATTTATGGAAAGCCAGCCACTTCTCTGCATATTTTCTCTGTTCAGCCAAGTGGTGGAATTTATCCTTCCTATACCATTACTGGCATTAATAACGGGGTGGCCGCCAAGCCTCGAGGGAGCCCTCGGCCAGGAGCTGGGGCCAGCACAGACACTGATCTCCCCTCAAGGAAAACACCTTCATTCCTTTTCACAAATGGGGAAACTGAGGCAGGAGCACAGCTGGCTGCTCCCTCGGCTCCAGCACTTCCAGGCTGTCGGTGTTAGAAGGTAATGGGGACTTTTTAGAAGGACAGGGCAGTGTGTTGGTAAATAATCCCCTCGCAGCATCATTTTGAGGAGTATAAAATGGTCAATCACTGGGTGCTATTAATATTAATATCATTATTATTCTTTCAAAATTCAAGGCATAGAGCTGGGGGTTGTTTTTAGGCTGCTGGGACACCCCATCTCTGAGACCTGGACAGAAGGGGCTGCAGGAGGGATGGGAGATGATGATGCTCCAAGCTGGCACCTCGCAGGAGGATGGGACTCAGCAGGAACAGCCACCAGCAGCAGGGGTGACCCCCTGGCACAGAGGAGCTCTGCAGCTCCCAGCTGGATGCAGGAGCCAAAGCCGGGGTCCCCACCACCCCAGAGATCCCGGGAAGACCCCAGCACTCAGGATTCCTGCCTGTCTCCGGTGCAGAGTGACCACAGGTGACCCCCCACCAGCTGGGGCCAACCCACCCCCTAGGGGTGCCCCCAGCCAATCTGCACCCCCACATCCCTGCCAGGGACATCCAAAGCCCGATCCCCAGCTGGCACCCAAAGGCCAAGTGCCCCCTCATGAAGGCAAGGAGGGGGGGGAAGCTCCCTGTTGGGGTGTTTGGGGGAGTCACCCCAAACCCCACAGTCATGCCCATGTCACCACCAGCAATGACCCTTCTGTGGGACCGTGCTGAGGAAACGCCATCGAGAGCTCCTGACTCCCCCGGCCCCACCTCGAGCAGAACCGTGGGGATAAATTCCTTTTAAAAAGCTGTCGGGCAAACACCAATGCTATTCTTTTTTTTTCTTTTTCTGACCTTTTTGCCTTTTATTTTCGGAAGGGGAAGGTCTGCAGAAGGTGGAAAGTAATCAGGTTTTGGACTTGGGATAAAAAATAGCTGGAGTAGGTTGGGCTGACTCCTTATAATTAATAGTGTGCCTCGTAATAGGATTCTCCAGCCTTCGGTGCTCCCTGGAAACACCTTTTTACATAAGATATTGCTCACGATGGAGTGGCAGAGTTTTGATTTATGGGGGTTTGGCCTCCATGAAGCACCTGGGGAGGTGGCCTGGCCGGTGAGAGGTATAGGGCCAAGGGGCTGGGGGCAGGGAGGGGTTTCTGGGGGGCTGGCAGCCGGGTCAGGGGAAAGGGCTTTGTGGGAGGATGTGGGTGAGCTGGTCCTGGCACTGATGGCCCTCTGCCCCAGCAGGGAGGAGGATGAGAGGGGTTTTGGGGCAGCAAAAGGCTTCTCTCCCTGCCCAACAGCACAGGGTGGTGCTCAGGGCACAGGCTCAGCAGGGGAACCGGGTGGGGCTGGGGAGCAGGAGCAAGACCCCACAGCACCTGGGAATGGGAGGAAGGAGAGGGGAGAAATAATGGAAGGACACAAAAAAACCCCAGGAGGCGCCACAGCAAAGGGCTAAAAGCAAACACAGCACTACAGAGTGGGAATGAGGGAGAGCAGGAAAGCGTGGGGGAAAGGGAGAGTGGGAAAAAGAGTGGGATGGAGCAGGAAAGGGTTCTTAGGAGGTCTAGGATGGGGTATATTCCCTTCACATGTTGGAGCACCTCGGAGCCTGCAGGTGTTAAACCCGGCCGGGGATCCCCCCGGATAAATCACTGTAACAAGAGCGTTGTTCTCGTCTCGCCGCAGCCAGCGTGGCAGGAACGGGAGAGGATTGTAATAATTAATAATAATTAGAATAATAATGCATAAAGACAGTAGAAGAGTAATTAGTCAGAGAGGGAGCGCTTGCTAATTGAGGTGGGGAGCTGCAGCCCAAACAGCCTGGGGAGGAGCAGGGGGAGGGAGGAGAGGAGGGCGGAGGGTTGCAGAGGAGGATACTTGGCGTGTACCAGGGGAAAAGCGGGATGTGTGGAGCCCAGTCCCGCCCTCAGCACAGACAGCACCCTGGCTCCATCCTTGCCTGCAGTGCGAGCCCCGTGCCTCAGTTTCCCCACCCCTGCCTGGGTGCTGTGTGCTGGAAAAGGCTGCGTGAGGAGTCCGGCCCCGCCACCCCCAGGCTTTATTTCGGTTATTTTGGGAGGAAAGCAAGCAGAGTGTGCCAGCCAGGCTCTGTCACATCCCCTGCCCGGGGCGGGTGTCACTCCATCCCCAGCTGCCTCTTCAGGGCCCGCAGCTGGGCCGTGCAGATGTTGCTGCCGCCGCACACCACGACCACCACGGAGGCCAGCGGGGCCCGCAGCCGCCCCTCGCTCTGCAGCCGCTGCAGCCGCCCCGAGTAGAGCACGGCCAGGGCGGCCCCGCACGCCGGCTGCACCAGCATCCGCTCGTCATCTGTGGCCACCAGAGCGAGGGGACATTGAGGCCACCCGCGGAGACAGAGTTCGCCCAGCACCCTGACTCCAGCCGTCCCCAAGGTCCGGTGGGGTCCCCGTCAGCCCCGCTCACCCAGGAACTGCTCCACAGCGCGCACAGCCTCCGTGTCCTCCACCACCTGCGAGATCACCTGGCACTCCTGGGCACACTCCAGCGCCCGCGCCGACACCGTCTTGGCTCCCAGGCACTTGGCCACGCTGGGACAGGAGGGGACGAGGCGGTCAAGGCAAGGACACTCGGTGAGCCCTGCCAGCTCGCCGCACGCGTGGCTGCTCACCTGGTGATGTCGGGCAGGGTGACGAGCCGGCCGGCTTTGAGCGCCTCGTGGAAGCTGTGAGCTCCCTGGGTCTCGGCGGCGATGATGGGCACATCCTGCCAGCCCACCTGGTGCAGGCCGGCCACGACGCCGGCCAGCAGCCCCCCGCCACCCACTGCCACCACGATGGCGCCTGGTTTGGCCTCCAGAGAGTCCTTCAGCTCCAGGACCAGGCTGGCGTGACCCTCCCTGCAGGGTGAGGGGCAGGAGGATGCAGCCCGGGGGCTCCCCGGGCCAGCCTGGATCCCAGGGATGGGGACCGGGGGCAGGAGCTGTCCTGGCAGCACTCACCACACCAAGGGGTGGTCGAAGGGGTGGATGTTGACCCAGCCCTCTGTCTTAACCAGCTCCTGGGCTCTCCTGTTGGCTTCATCCCACACCTGGATGGGAGCAACGGAGGCTCAGCAGGGCTCCATACAGCCCTCACAACCCAGGGATGTGTCCCTTGTCACTGCAGGGCTGGGGGACACCAGAACAGGTGAGGGGTCCCAGGGTGACCCTGCTGGGGTGCAGGGGATGCACGAGGGGGACATTTTGGGATGGGGTTTGCCAAGCACCAATGAACAGGCTGAGGTCAGGCTCAGCCCCCTCTGGACACCCTAGACCCCAGTTTTGGGGGTACCTTGCCGTAGACCTCGACTGTCGCCCCCAGTTCCTCCAGTTTGCGCACGGGGGCGGGGCCGCTGCTGCTGGGGACCACCACGGTGATGGGCAGCCCCAGCTTCCTGGCTGCGTACGCTGCTGCCAGACCCGCGTTTCCCCCTGTGGAAAGTGGGGGGTCAGGCAGGGCTCGACCCCCTGTATGTCCCCAGATTCCTCAGGAGCATCCCCCCAGCTCGAGATGGAGTTACCTGAGGAGCAGACAAAGTGGCGGCAGCCCTTCTTGGCAGCCTGAAAGGCAGGAGAGAAAGAGGGGAGGGGACGGCTGTGTCCCCCCCACTGTGCCCCCCATGAGGGCAGGAGCAGCCCCCTGCACACGCCATGCCCACACTCACATCCTGGCAGAGATGCCCGATGCCCCGGATCTTGAAGGAGCCTGAGGGCTGGACGGTCTCCAGCTTCATGAAGACCTTGGTGCCCACAGCCTTGGAGAGGGGCAGGCTCTCCAGGACGGGCGAAACGACGTGGAAGGGCTTCTGCCCCCCGACTGGCTGGGCTGCCATGGCCTGACAACGGATGCTGTGCCAGGGAGAGGCGGTGGAGTCACCAGCTGCTCCCCAGGGGTCCCCCCCAGCCCCGGTGCCCAATCCGGGCTCGCTGCGGAACACAGGCGCCTCTCAGGAAGGACAGGGCTGTCCCCACTGTTCCCTCCCATCTCTAGGATGCAGCAGCACCGATGGGCTCTCCCTGGAAGATCGCCAGGCTGTGCCACCCACTCCTCCATCCTGCTGGTCCCCACAGCCCCGGTGCCCACAGGTGCCCGGTGCTCACCCTGTCCTGTAACCCGGGCTGGGGATTACCTGGCGTCCGTCCTCGCCCCCCGCCGAGTCTGTCGGACTGAAGAGGGAGAGGCGACGTCCGAGGGGCCGTGCCGGTGTCCCCAGGTCCCCGTGCTCAGTCACACAGCAGGGCAAGGGGCACAAATTGCCCCGGCCCCGCTCTTTGCTCAGCACTGGGAGGGTTTTACAGCCACGGGGCTGGGCTGGTGCCAAAGGCACCCGGCTGGAGCCGGGCACTCTGCCAGGTGACCTGGCAGGGACAAACACGTTTGGCCCCGCCAGCCAGATCCCGGCAGCTTTCAGAGATGGGATGTGGGCTCCCGAGAGACGGGGAAAGAGCAGACGCAGCTCCCAAATTATTTTGGGGGCCCTCAAGGTTCTGCACTGGATATTATCAGGTCTGGCCAAAAGCATGCACCAGCAGATTTTAGGATTTTGCCCCTGAACTCCTTGTGTAGCCAGGGCAGCCTGCATACCCCGAATCCCCAGCCAAGACACCTCTCATTGCCTCCAAAGGAGCCATCACACCCCTCTGCTCACCCTGCCAAGCCCCCACCCCACGGCAGCCTTTGAATCCTCTCCAAGCTTCACATCCCAGGGGGGCTCAGCCCCTCCAGCTGGAGGAGACCACCGAGATGAGCCCCCCCAGCTCCAGCTGGCCATGCTGGGCACCCTGTGGACAAAGATCACCCCTTGGAGCGGGGCTGTCCCAAATGACCCAGCCAGAGCCTGGCCCAGACCCAAGGTCCAGCAGCCCCCAGGCAAAGCAGGCAGAGCCCCCTCCTTTCCTCTGGGACCCCTCCTTGTCACCCAGCCCTGGTGACACCCCCAGGGTAGAAGTCCTACCTCTGCTCTGAGGGGCTGGTTTTGTCCACAGCAGGCAAGGAGGAGGAGGAAGGTGGGATCTGGAGGAAGGCCCAGCCCTGGCTCGCAGCCTCGCAGCCGCAGAAAGTTCCTCTGTTCCTCTGGCTACGCTGAAGCAGCCTGGAAGCAGAGGACACAAGGAGTCCCGGGGGGGGGACACTGCACCGGAACCAACACACGCCAAACAGGGTGCACTGGGAACCCCACACTGTGCCCAGTTCCACCCCAGTGCCAGGCAGACAGCTGGGTGTCTATATGGGATGTCTATATGTCTAATACGGGATTTTGGTCTCCTAACCCAAACTGTGCTGCAAAATCCCCCAGAGCACCACTGCTGCCAGGCACTGAGCAGGGGGAAGAGCTCTGGAGCAGCCCTGTTCCTGATGGAGCTGGTTTTTGGTGGCAACAAAACATCCCTGCTTCCCACACTACCCTTAGGCTCCCGAGTGAGCAGCACAGGGCACAGCACTGCACCTCTGCACAGAGCCACGCCGCTTTTGGGACACGGGGGACTGGAAGGGTGGGGAATGAGGAGGATTTCTTGAATGGGGGCATCGGGGGGGACACAGCTCCAGTGCCTCTGGAGGCCTTTGGAGCGAGCCCCCCCCACCTCACAGTAGGCAGAGACTGCATCCACTTCCGTGAGGATGGGACAGGGGCAGGAGCTGGGAAAGGGGTGCAAGAAGCCTCCCCCAGCTCACAAGGATGAGGCTGGAGACCCCCTTGGGGAGGACACAACATTTCAGCTCAGCCCTGGGGTGCTCCAGGGTCCCTTTCCAGCCCGTACCCACCTCCCTGTCCCTCTTCTGCTCCCCTTTGGCTCCATCCCTGCCGTGGGGAAGGCACGCCAGGCTGTCACCTGGTCACTTCCCTTGGCCAGGGTCACTGGCCGATGCTGTGGCAGCAGCTGGGATGATATTTAACAACTTGTTGTTTGTTTTTCCACTTCTAAGGAAATAAAAAAAGGGAATCAGCAACACTGCAGCATTTCCAGTGTGCCCTGCTCCTGCTTGCTGCTCCCTCACCCAGTGATGATTATCTATCTGGGGAAACTGAGGCACAGGGACCCCAAAAGTAGCCCCCCCTTCCACAGTAGCTCACACACCATGGGGACATGAGGGCACACGAGGGGACACAGGCTCTGCCATCCCCAACTGACCTGCAATTTGTCCCAGCACAGTGGGGTATGGACACCCCACCTTCCCAGGGCACCCATCCCAGCTTTTGGGATGCCAGCACCCCAACAGCCCAGACCTGCTTCCTCCCACAGCCTCCAGGGAGCCCCAAGGGCCCCCAGCCCCGGTGGGAACCTGGCACCTTCAAAGCACTGCCGAGCCACAGCTCATTAATCCCCCAGTAATGACCTCGTTATTCCTAACGAGGCAGAGCGGATCAAGGGAGCTGCCTAAGAGGATTTTGCACCGCGGGTTTTGGGGATGGGGGCACACAGGTGCCAGAGGAAAGGAAGACAAAAGGCATGAGGATGGTCTCCCACAAGTGGGGCGTGAGCAGTGGCGCTCCCCCATTCCAGCAGCAGAGAACCCTTCACAGCCTGCACCCCAAAAGACCCGGCCTCAGTGGCCACACACCCTCCCACCAGCAGAGAAGCAGATCGCCCTGTTAATGGGGAGGGGGCGAGACCCCTGCGCAAGCCCAGCCCTAATACAAGCCACCAGAGAACCTCAGCAGAGAGCAAAGCACAGCCACCAGCACAGAGCACTTTATTTGCCACAGCCAAACCAGCTCACTCCCCTCCTACTGCACCGAGGGCGAGCCTCAGCCTCCCAGGACGCCCCTTTTCTGGGAAGAGCCCCCCTAGACCAGGCATCAGCACCCAGGGAAAGGTCCTGGGATTGGAGAGCCCCATGGCAGGGAGGGGACTCGGTGGGCTCAGCCCCTTGTGCAGCACAGCCGGGACCCTCAGAGGCCGGAAGAGCAAGGGGGGCTGGGTGTATTACAGAGCTGAGAGCCCCCCACACTCAGCTGCCCCCACACAGGGATCCCCCACAGGACAGACGCCCACGGATGGACGGACGGACGGGACCAGCGCGGCAGCGCCTGCTCAGTCCCAGTGGACCTTGACTGGGGGGAAGGTCCAGAGGTCGGGGTGGCCCATGTGGAGCAGGGAGCTGCAGGGGGACGCGCTCCAGCGGAAGGGGGGCACGTCGTCCCAGGCGGGGCCGCTGACCGCCACCAGCCCGAAGGTGGGGACCATGCCCGAGGAGGTGACCTGGAGATGGGGACACAAAACAGGGAAGCGAGTCAGCACCGGGAACGGGCTGCACAGCCCAGGACAGCTGCTGGGGGGTGCATTCCCAAAGAGGAGCCCCCCCAGGGCTGCCCGGCTCCCACACCTTCATGTCGATGCCGCCGTGGCAGCGCTGGCGCAGGGCAGGGAACGGGTAGGTGCCGTTGGAAGGGTTGAGGTCGGAGCGGGCGGAGATGGCGTTCTCGGCGTTCTGGGGGGGGTCACAGCCCCTGCACCGCGACAGGGGGTCCTGCAGGTAGTTGTTGGACCTGCAGAAGGGCCGGGAGAGAGCCACGGTGAAGATACAGAAAAAAGTCCGTGGATCACGGAAAATTCCTTGGTGGAACACCCAGGTTTGGGGGTCCTCAGCACACACCGCATCAGGCGGATCATGGAGTCCAGGTCGTGGACCAGCGTCTGGTTCCGGCGGAAGATCTGGGCTCGTGGGTTCTTGTCATAGGTGAACCAGTCGCCGTATTTCCTCACCAGCTCCAGGTTCCCACTGGCATTGAAGATCTCCTCGAAGTACCTGGCGTGGGGGAACCCAGCAAGCTGGCACCAAGGGGGTGCAAGGCAAGCACTGCTGCCCCTCTTTCCCGGGCAGGCCACGAGGAGGGACGGCACTCACGGCACGTTGTAGCTGGCCCAGTAGCCCTGCTGGTACAGCAGCTCTGTCTGATCGGCCACCACCACCAGGCCCCTGCGCCGGGAGGAAGAGCACTGGTCAGAGCAGAGGGGGAAAAAGCCACTGGGGATAGTGGAGGACATGCTAGGCTGGGGGGAACACACACTGGGGGTCCCCACTGCAGGGTTCCCACCCCAGCCAGAGGTGCTGGGCACCCATCACCTCAGTACCAGCATCCCCAGGGCCTTTAGCTACAGACACACCTCATTGCCCTGTGACCACCCATTGGGCTGGGGCAGGCACCACCCTCAGGGCTTTCCCAAACCCACAGGGATCGGAGAGGAGACAGCAGGGGCTCAGGCAGGAATGGAGCCACTCACGGGATCTGCTCCAGCACTGTCAGCACTCCCGGTGCTGGGCTCGCTCTGCCCGGCGTGAAGGCCTTGTAGTCCACCACCATCCACTGGTTGTTGTACCTGGTACAGAGAACAAGGGATGCATCCCTCTGGCAGCCTGGGCACCCTCCATCTGATCCCACCCCTCCAGGACCAATCCCCAGGCCCCATCCCACCCCACTCACGTGCCGCTGTTGAAGCGTCGGAAGACCGTGGCCCACTCGGGCCCGCTGCGGGCCAGCCGGTTGGCCACGATGTTCCTCAGCCACTCCAGGACGCTGCCCCGGGGGTCCACGTACTTCCACAGGGCCGGGTTGTTGTTCCCAATGGTGGTTTCCAGCGCTACCTGCAGGGAAGGGAGTGATGGGGAGGGCAGCAGGGCTGGGGAGAGGTCCCTGAGGACCAGACTCACTCACCAACCCGCTGCTCAGGATGTAGAAGTCATCCAAGGAGAAGATGGTGCCAGGGTAGGAGGAGAACACCTGGACGCTCCCAGGGATCTGAGACTTGCCTGGAGGGGGGACGCAGAGGCATCAGAAGGGGGGTGTGAGGTGCAGCCCCCCCAGCCCAGCCCACGCACCGCCGGCCGAGGTGCGGAAGGGCAGCGTGTACTTCTTCATGATGCGCAGCATGGCCTGGTAGGAGGTCCAGGTGTCGTGGGCCACCAGCAGGTCCCGGTGGCCCGGCAGCAGCTTCACGAGGGCCGAGCAGGAGCCCGAGCCCAGGACCTGCTGTGGGGAGGAGCGGTTCAGGGCAGATTCCAGGTCCTCCAGGTCACCCCCCAACTGCAGCAGCCTGGGGGGAAGCAAGGCATAAGAGGTCAGGTGAGGGATGCCCCAGGCCTGGAGCTGAGCTGGCTCAGAGCTCTCTGTCTGTCTGTCCATCTCCACCACACCCCGGTGCAGGCACTGGTGCTGGGAGCACCCTGGTAGCACGAGCAGGGAGGAAAGGGGGAGCACAGCAGTGGGGAAACTGAGGCAGCACCTGTGGGGGGAATCCACCACCCATACCCATGGTGTGGGGAAGAGGACAACCTGCCTTGGCTCCGTCCTGCCCCAGCAGCAGAAGACAAGTGCCCAGAAAAGGTGGACAAGGCGGACTGGGAGCAGAGAACTGTCTGTTCAGACATGCAGGAATTGTCCCCACAGCACTCCAAACCCCGGGACAACCATCCCCCACTCTCCGCCACCTCTGACAAAGAGCTTACAGGAAGCCAAAGGGTGCCAGGGTGATCCTGCCCCTGGGGAAGTCCAGGCGCCTGTTGTAGCTGTCCTCCAGCCCCTTCAGCTGCAGCAGGGCCAGGCGCACCTGGGGACAGGGGACAGAGATGGCACCCAGCTCCTGCAAGGAGGCGGGCTGAGAGGTTTTGGGGGACAGGCTCCCGCATTCCCCCAGGAGACAGAGCAGATCGGTTGGGTCTCAGTGCTGCTGCAGAGGCACAGGGGGGAAGTGTCACTGTCAGCAAGGTCATGACTCAGCATCCATGGCCAAGGGTGACAAAGCCACTCCCTGTGCACCCCAACTGCAGCACGTGAGGCTCTCACGAGGAGAAAGTCATGAGTCACCTCTACTCACCCCAGGAAGGAGGATGACCACATCCCTGTCATCCTACCTGGAGCTCGGCCAGGACATCTCGCTGCCCTGTCCTGTCCTCTGGATTAAAGACCCAGGAGGACACAGGGGGGTTCCCCTGGGTGGGGGTTCCCCATCCTCACCTGGTGCCAGTACTCGGGGTCTTGCCCCTTCGCCATCTGCTCCTCCATCCAGGCCAGGTTGGCCTCCAGGTAGTTCCGCAGCTTCTGGCAGTACTCGCTCTCGTACTTGAAGGGGCCGCAGTAGCCCACCATGGTGTTCATCCAGTGCATGTACATCAGCTGGGGGACACGGCCGCGGTGTCACCGGCGGGGACAGCCCGGGGAGGGACCACGTCACGGCCCCCCCAGGACCGCATTTCGGGAGGGCTCTCCCCTTACCTGCTCGGTGACGGCAGCCTCGGCGAGCCCAGCAGCGTAGGCCTGCAGGCTGTCATTATACGAGGCGTTGGTGGTCACCTCCAGGAAGGCCCAGCTGTGGGGACACGGTCACGGAAGGTCACGGACACGGGTGGGACGAAGCACCCCACCGACGATGGCTCCCCCGGGGCCACCCTATCCCCGCTCGGCTCCATGAGACCCCCGGCCCGTCCCACCCGGGTCATACCCGACGTGGGGGATTCGGTCATCGAGGCTGGCCCAGGCGACGGCGGCGGGGTGGCGGCCGGGGAGGACGCGCAGCCGCTCGGAGCCCGGCTCCAGCAGCACGGAGACATTGCGAGGCACCGGGGACGGGGCAGCGCCGGCCGCGACGGCGGAGAGGAGAGGGGACAAGAGCGGGGACAGCAGTGGGGACACGAGCGATGCAACCAGCAGCGCCCGCGGGGCCGCCATGGCGGGGACAGGGAAGGGCGGGAACAGCGGGGGGCGGGGACAATGGG
>VWPU01001721.1:0-76251 GCA_013398955.1 Callaeas wilsoni | reverse complement strand
TTAATTTTTTAAAATATATATTTGATATCTCCAGAAAATGAGAAGGGTAGAGTTGGGAGTACCCATCTTATACATTATACATTCTTATACATATAAAAAAATATATATGTATGTGTGTGTGTACATATACATATATATATATTTATATGTATATTTTTATCTCCAGTAAATATGAGGGGTAGATTTGGAAATGTCTGGGTGGTGGCAATCACAACCATGTGAAGCTCAAGACAAGAATTTTGGCCCTGAGAGGAGAAAATCCAATAGCTGGTCCCAGGTCAGGGGTGCTGAGGAGCCTCTTTTAAACTCAGGTTTTTGGCATCCTCCCTGAATTTTGGCCGAGGCCCAAATGGGCAGTGTGGAGACTCTTCCCTCACCAGGGAAGCTAATCCAGCCTTTCCCACTCCAACTTCAGGGAAAAAAAAAATCCTACAAGCCATGTTTTGTTTATCAAAACAAATAAAATGAGGTGGTGGTGGTGGACAAGGACTTTTGGTGCCCCAGCTGGTCAGGGGTAGGTGGGACCTGGCATCCCTTGATACCCGATCCCGCTCCCTGGGATGCCGGGAGGAGCAGCGGGATCGTGACTCAGCCCCACATGAGCCGGTTTCCTTCCTGCACCGCCAAGCCTGGGCTTCTGATGTTTTGTTTGCTGTGGAGCTCTGGGGGCCAAGTGGGAGCTCCTGGAAATCAAAGGGAAAGAACAACATCTCAGGCTGGCCGAGGCGGGGTGCGGTGTCCTGACTGGATGGGACGCGGGGGAATTCCGGGTGCTGAGGGAAGAGGGGAGGGAGGCACTGGAGGAGCGCACAGGCCAGGGCTCCAGCATGGCGCCTCTAATCCCAAAATTCTCCCTGAATGCAGCAGTGCTCCCTTGATGCCCTTCAGCTGTCGGTGAGAGTACTCATGGGCTCCTCAAACTCGGAGGAGGAGGAAGAACAGGATTTTTCCCTCTCTCCTGTCTTCTCAGGTCGTCCTCCAGTCCTCTCTTGGACCCACTGGGTGGGAAACAAGACATCCAGCAGTCCCTTTTGGATTGAAATGGGAGTGGGAGGCAGCTCAGCTCTCATTAATCACCCCGGACAGGAGATTGCCAGATTTTCTCTAATTTCAGACTTCTCCCTATTGATGCTGAAGACAAAACTCTCCATGAAAAGCCGTTCAATGTCTGGACACATTCAGACCAGGTGACCACATCCAAACCATCACCAGGAATGTCCTCACTGCCCCTGTCTTGGGGCTGGGGCGGGACTTGTGGCCTGGGCATGGCTGTGCTGGGATCTGGGGTAATTTCAGTGGGAATGGGAATGCTTGAGGGCTGGGGGTCTTCCCTGTTCTAATTTCTTGACCAGTCTAAGTCTAGTGCAGGTCTCTCCATGTTCCTTCCATCATCCAGAGGTGGCCCTGGACATGTACCAGCCCTCAGGCAGTGTACAGGGTCTGCCTTGAGCCTTGGGGATGTTCCCAGAAGGGTGTTCGGAGAGCACAGCTACATTCCAAAGAGGAGGCTCTGGCCAGCGCTGGATTCTACTTATTTATTGCAAAAAATATGGAGAAAATCCATGTTTTCCTCATTCCCTCCATACCCACTGCACAACCTCCCCCTTCTCCCCAGCCAGCCAGGCCGCCAGACCCAGCTCCGCCACCATCCTCTCTCTGCCAGCATCTCTGATTCCCTGGATGACAGAGGTGGGCAGGATAACCCTGGATCTCCAGCCACAGGGGCTGCCGTGGCTGGCCTTGGTTCTGGCCTTGAAGGTGCTCATCTGAAGGATGAGGAGAAATCCTAACTGGGGGCTGGATCTGCTCCAGCTGGGCACCAGGGGTGACACGCTGGGTTCGGCCAAGGTGGCTCCGGATTGATGCTGAGCCTGATCCCACAGCGCTGAGCCTGCACCATCCAGACCCAGGCTCCTCTCCCCAGATCCATCCTACCTTTGCCTTGGCACATTCCCATGCAGCCCCAACGAGCAGGGAGAGACCCCAGCCTGCCCAGAGCCCTCCTTGTTCCTCATCGCCCTCCTCGCCCCGGTTTTCCTATTCCCAGCATTTACCCTGCCGCACGTAGCCCTGGGGGAGCCAGAGGATTGTACACAGAGGGGAGAAGTTATTTTTCCTTGACATAAACATCCAAGCCTTTCCTCGGCCCCTTCTCTTGAAACGTGGAGGTAGGACCTGGACTCATAACATCCGGCAGGAGGGGTTGGCCTTATCTGCCAGGAAACACTCAGCTCCGGATACATCCTCCCCTGCTCCCGGCACCCCAAGCAGCTCCCATTGGCAGTGCCGGGCAGGAAACCACTCAGCAGCTTGTCTCATTCCCTCCTCTGGAGAGATGGGAGGGAGGGCCTGATCCTGCCCTCCTCACCGTGGGGTGCAGGGGTGTTCGGAGACACGGTGGGGTGGGCGGAAAAAAGGGATGGAGGGGGAAGGTGAGCAAAAAGGGGGCAAAAGGGGATTTAGAGTTTGGGGATTTGGGGGAGTTGGCCACGTTGAGGGTCTCCCTAGGCTCTGTCACTGATTTGCAGGGTGAGCTCAGTCCAGTCACCTCACCCCCTTCTCTGCCTCTACTTCCCTCACCTGGTTGTGCTTTGGAAAATCTGTCATCTCCCAGCTGATTTTGTAGCAGGATCTAGATCCCTCACATGGGGCAGGGACCCCTCACACTAAAGGCAGCACAAGCACTTGGTCCTGTTCAAATTCTAGGGAAGAGACAGGTCATGTCCCAGCGCTGGTTGGAAAAAGGGCAGGAGGGAAGGAAGAATTTATCTCTGTTTTAGGGACAGGGAAACTGAGGCATGGAACATCCACGTGGCTGTTTGTCAGCAGGGTCCACCCCTGCCCAGTGGCACTGGGACAAGCAGAGCAAGGACAGAGAGGAATCACCACCTGCTCAAGGGATGCAAAGGAAATCGCCCAGGGCATGACACACACAGCAGCTCCTGGCCAGCCCAAATCCCAGCTATCCGGGAAGGTGACCTCATCCCTGCTCCCAATCCCGGCACCACGACCTGCGCAGCCACGGAGGCCAAGGACTGGCCAAGGCCACTGGGCACTGGGGGCAGAGGGCTCACACCCTGGTCACCTCCTGGCAAGGAGATACCCCTGTCCTGGCCCAAGCTGACACCCTCGAGTGGGAGCCCAAATGTGATGTGAGGCTGTTCTATCCCTTCCTGCAGCTCTGATTTGATTTTCCTGCTGGTTCCCAGGCTGGGGACAGCAGGCCACAAACCACAAGAGTCCTCTGTGTGCACAGAGACAGCCATGGGCTCCTGGATTTGGGATGGGGAGGGAGGAGAAACATGCCCAGGACTAATGCAGAACGAGTCCTGCTTGGGGTGGAGACCCCCCAACATCCATAAACCACTGTGGCCAGCAGCCTTCCACATGGATGTCCACTTTCCAAGCGAAACCACTCCTTCCCGCTTCTGCCAGCCACTTATTTTCCTTCTGCTCCCTGCAGCAATGCCCTGCATCCCAAAAAATTGCTGTGGGGCGGGGGTTGACCCATGGCATCTGATTTTCCATCCCACCAGAGAAAGAGCAGATGGTTCTGCTCCTAAATTTCATCTCGGCTGCAGTGTCCTGGAGGTGGGAGCCGGCTGCTCCCGGCGCTGGGCGTGTGCCCGGATCCGGCCGTGGCTCCCAGGGAGCCGCACCTCGCCTTGGCTGCAGCTCCCAACGCCCTCGGGGGGCCCCGGCTCCCGGTTGGGGCCTGTAGCTGTTCCTGGCGTGCAGAGAGCACAGGGACAAGCTCCCACCTCTCCTCACGTGGCTCCGAGTTGAGCAAGTGGGGACAGGCTTGGCTGGCGGGGCTCTCCGTTCATCCCGGCCCGACGGGCTCCTTGGGGATGGGGTGCGTGGAGAAACCCCTTTTCCTGAGAAAATCAGACTCCGGGAGCTGTTGGGAGCTCTTGGAGGGGGGTTTGTTTCCACCAACCCTGCCTGGGATGAAAGCAAGGAGGGAAAAGGCTTATGGGGTGGTGCAATTGACCCCAACGTCGCTCGGGGCATGGGAATAAGGAGAAGGACCAGTAGGAGCAGCCAATGTCCTGGAGAAAGGCTCCTATAGGGTAAGAATGTGACAGCGCAAATCAGGCTGGTGGCAATACCCAGAGCTGATGTTTCTGGGGGGCTGGGACAGCTGAGCCTCCTCCCCAAGGCACATTCACTGTTCCCAGCTGCCTCTCAGGCCCAGGGCACCACAGGGATCACAGGGAGAGATGGAGAAGGGAAATCCAGGACTTCTCCAGCCACACTCCTGCTCCTGGCATGGTCCCACCTGAGTACACGCTGCTGGGCAGGGAGGCCAAACAGGATCCTGGCACCTCCCTCCCTCCAGCTCCACAAACCTCTTGGAAGAGTCACATTTGGGCTGAGCCACCCCAGTCGGGGAGCCACCACAGTACCTGGGGGCTGGCAGGACGCCCAAAGGTATCCATTCCTTTCCCCCTAAAAACGAGAGGGCAAGGGTGAATTTGGATGCCTGAGAGATGGAAGAAGGAAGAGTCAGGATGGGAGAGCTGAATCCAGGGGATACCAGTGGGGGATGAGGGAGCACAGGACAGGAGCATGTTGGTACCTCCCCAAATACTCACACAGCCTCCACCTTCTGGGACCATGGGCTCTGTGGATGAGAGATGTCATTCATGGGAGACAAGCCATCCTGAGGGACAAGACTGGGTTGGATTGGGTTAGGTGACCTCTGGAGACCCCTCCCAGCCACCACAGAGAGGTGGCATCACCAAGCGCACTAGGAAATGTGCTCCTCCACTTTGTGGGGCTGAGCAGGAGGACCCAACCTGGGAGGACACTGCTCTGGGAGGTGTTTAGCCTGCCTTGGATCTCCAGAGGCCCCTTCCAGCCCCAACAACTCTGGGATTCTCCGTGCATGGCTTAACCCCAAGGACAGCAGGAACACAGCCTGATTTAATGTCTGGCAAGAGCAGGCTGTGATGTTTTTCCATGGACAAAAACATGGATTAAACTTTTCTCTTTGCTGGCCAGGCCTGAAGACCATAACTCAACAGCACCTTCACGTGGCTCCCCAAATTTGACCCCCACACATTTCTGCGGCCCCATTGCTTCGATCTGCACCTGAAAGGAGGACCCTTTTCAAGGCCCCCACATCGTGGAGCACCTTAAAAGGTGACTCAGCCCAAACTGTGAAAGAAAAGAGAGCCTTAAATGTGACTAAAACCCACGTTCCAGGCACTGGCATTCACTCCATAAATTGGCAACATCATCTGTGCTCACCAAGACACCAAAGGCAAAGCTCTTGACTTCACTGTAATATGGAAACAGGATTAAAAATACCCCATCTGAGAGATGGCAAAAGCAGGATCAAGGCCAGCACAGTGACCTGAGCCCTGAGACACTCCATGAAAAGCCAGGGTAGGAACTCGTCATGCCCCGAGTCGGTTTGTTAGAAAGCAATCCACAATGTGTAAAGATAACCACAGATCTTTGTTTTATTTATAAAAAAATGGAAGTAGAAAAATTTGGCTGAAAATACCAATAACAACAACAACAAAAATATAAAAAAATAGCACTTGCATGGGAAATGTTTGTTTTGAAAACTGTTGTCAATAGCGACAGCAATTTAAATCATCGAACAATCATCGTATAAAAACATATTTATTTAAATTAAATATTTTATGCAAACTTGTATCTACACTCATTCAAAATGCATAGAGTCACACAAAAGAGATGGAATGTATTAGCTTAAAAACCGGTGAACTTTTGGGTTGTGTTTTTTTTAAGTATTCTTCGCAATTATTATTAATACATTTTGGGGACTGAAACCAGGGAATCATAACCACGTTACTAACTAATCATTACCAAGTGCCATACAGTAAACACTAAGATTAATCATGTCATATAACTGATTTAAAATAAAGCTTCATCTTTATGGAAAGGAAGAGAACTCGAGCAATACAAAATCCGAGTAGGGGGAGGGAATAATGGAAGGAATAAATCAATGTACAGCTTTATTACAAGCAATAAAACGCCAGAGTTAGGAGAGGCATTGGGCACTGTGGCTCCAAACATGGAGCCTTCCCTTTCAAAGGATGTCTGATAAAAAAAGTGTCTGCTACATCATCAGCTCTTGCCCAAAATGTTCATTCCAGGACCTGCTCCCAGAGGTGGATGCCGGCCGGATCCTGCCTTTCCCAGTCCTGATCTTACCCCACTCCAGAACAGGCTCAGCACCCTCGGGGCTGGCTGCCCCTCTCCTGGATGGTGTCACATCCCCCCTGAGTTCTCCCGAGGGATGAAGCCCCCAATCCATGCTCCAGGGGCAGGGGATGGGGGCTTTAATCCCCATTGGAGCGGTCAAGCAGGTCAGGGTGGCTGCAGCAATGCCGCCACCAGAACCCAAAACCAGCTCACAGACCTTCACCAAAATCTTCCCTTCTCCCATCCCTGCCTTTCCCCCTTCCAGGGGGAATTCAGACCTGACGTTTCCGGGGTGCTGCTGCACTCCTGACTCCAAAGCAGAGCTAGGAATGCCCCAGAATGAGGGGCAGCCTTCCTGTGCTCCCAGGAGCATCCCTGCTTTGGAAGAGGGACTTGGCCAGAGGGCTTTGGCATCAGGAAGTGCCCCCTGGCCCTGGTCAGAGCAGAGCACTCCAGGCTTTGCACGGTGGTGACCCAACAACCGAAATCCTTTACCTACAACACCAAGGAGACTCCAGGGCCCTGCGGTTCGGACTCGGTCACCCTGAGGGGCCGCGGGCGACGTCCCCAGGGAGCAATGCCTCGGAACAGTGTCGGGTCCTTCCTCGGCCGGTCCAGGCGGCCCTGGCTGGGCCCCTAAGACACGCTGTAGTTATTGTAGTAGGTGGCCGTGGCATCGGCCAGGACGGAGATGAGGCTGTTCTCGGAGCTGTGGGAGCTGCCGGACGCCGGGACGTGCCCATTGGCCAAGGTCCCACTGTGGTGGTCACCGTGGCCGGGGTTGTTGAGATACTGGTCAAACTCGTTGCGGTCCATCTCCCCCAGCAGCTCCGCTTGGCTCAGCTGGTCCAAGGTGTCGAAGCTGTGGTGGTCGGGTGGCGGGGAGAGCTGGCCCAGGTGGGCATGGAGGCTGGGAGGGGGCAGGGAGGGGAAGGCGGGTGTGTAGTAGCTGGGAGGAGGAGGAGGAGGAAGGGGAGGGCAGCTGGAGGCCGGGGGGATCATGCAGGTGGCCGGCTGTGGCATGGGGCTGAGCGAGTGATGGCCGCACGGGAGGGAGCCGCCCGTGTACTCCGGGGAGAAGGCGGCACCGGCGAGGTGGGAGCGGTGATGCTCGTCGGGGCACGGCGAGGAGAAGAAGCTCTGCTCGGGGTCTATGGCGTCCAGGGGGGACATCTCCGGCGGGGTGGGCAGCCCGTAGGGGTAGGTGTCCACGCTGGTGCTGCTGCCGCCGCCCGGAGCCTCCCGGTATCCCCGCACAGCCGGCAGCCCCGGGCGCGGGGGGTACTCACCCGGGCCCTCTTTGTCCCCCCCGGCCCGGCTGCAGGTCCGCTTTTCCGGCACAGAGTTCTGGTCCCGTGTCAGGCTGCCCAGCAGAAACCCGGGATCCACCCGCTTCCCGATGCGCTTGACCTGCTTCTTCCGCCGGGGCCGGTACTTGTAGTTGGGATAATCTTGCATGTGCTTCACTCGCAGCCGCTCGGCCTCCTCCACGTAGGGACGCTTCTGTGACAGGCTCAGCGCCTTCCAGGACTTCCCTGAAATGGAGGACACGCTCCTTTAGCACCCGCGGCCTCCCAAGGGCTCCCAGCGTACCAAATGGTACACGCAGAGGACACATCCCAAAAACCCCGCAGGAGCACGAGGCGGCAGCGGGTGGGAGAAGAAAGGGAGAATTGATGCCGTTGTAGGGTCTCTGACTCCCTTCATCCCAAGTCCCCACACAAGGTGGGCTCGGGGTTAGTAAATGAATCCAGGCAGATGAACTCTCCCAGCTCCATGGGCTGGGTCAGAGAGCTGGGCTGTGGAGCAGGGACAGCCAAGGCCGTGCCTGGCTGCGCAGGAGGTCAGGACATGGTGTCCTTTCAGGTGCCCCAGCCTGTGCCCTGCCAGGACCTGCATCAGGGCACAAGGAGACCTGGGCACCGTGACAGCCGGTCTGGATGGTGGAAGGTGTTCCTGCCCATGGCAGGGGGATGGATTAGATGGTCTTTAAGGTCCCTTCCAACCCAAACCATTCCATGATTCTGTAATTCTATGACCTCGCTCCTCTCTATTTGAGATATAATGTCCCAAGACACAGGACAGAGAAGCAGCATTGGACAGGGGGGGTTTATCCCACAGTGAGGCTGTCCCAGGCTGCTCCTCAGGGTAAGGGGGAGAAATGAGGATAGAGATCAAAGCCTTTGATGCCTTCCCATGGCCTGAGACAGCAGAAATAACACTAATAAGCTGAGATGCTGCATGGCAAAGCAGCGAGGAGAAAACCCAAACCACCAAAGAAAACACCGCAGAACTGTCCAGAGAAACACAAACTTTAGATAAGAGGTTGGGCAGCAAAGCTGTGTTGCAATTCGGGCAGCTCTTTCTCAGGCTGTCTGGGCCGATAATTTCAGTTTGCCCTCTTGGTTTCACATCAAAATGGGGATTGGGAGAAAGGGAGAAATAGTGGATAGGGAGTGGGAAAAAAATGTGTGCTCGAAATGGGTTGTGATCCTCCAAAGGTAACAGCAGAAATACACACGCACACTCCCGAGCCATGCAATCTTGGGACAAAGTGGGACAGCAAGGACAGGCCAGGAAAATTTTGGGGGTCCCTCCCTGCACAGCAAGGCAGCAGCCTCAGGGTTTGCAGCAGAGGGGTGGCAGGGTGCCTGTCCCCTGGGATGCAGGTCACCATCAGACTTTGCACCCTGAGGAGTGGCTGCACACCTGGAGCGTGGGACAGTTCTGGGGTGAGCAGCCCATGGGTGACGGGGTGGGTGCACGGGTGCTGCTCCCGGGGTGCAGAACTCTGTCAGGTTTTGGAGACCCAGGATGCTGCACCCGGGCTGCCTTTACACCCCCAAAACGGCCAGGTAGGTGTAGGGGTGCCCTCCTGCTGCATGCCAGATGGGGTCCCCACCTGGGCAGGGTTGGCACCCCCAGGGATGGCCAGCGGTGCTTGCATTCCCAATCCGGGGTGTTGGATCTGGATGGGATTTGCACCCCGGGATGACTGGGTGGGTGCATGGTGCCCAGCCCGGGGCACTGGATCCAAACGGGATTTGCACCCCAGGAATGGCCAGAGAGTGCCTGGATCCCCACCCCAACACACTGAACCCGGACGGGCTTTTCACTCCAGGGACCGCAGGTGGGTGCCTGGGGACTAAGCCCGGAGCGCTGGATCCGAGCAGGGTGTGCATCCCATGGGATGCCCGGGTGGGTGTGTGGGTGCCTTCCCCGGGGCCCTGAATCCGGGCAGGATTTGCACCCCCGGGAATGCCCTGGTGGACTCATGGATACCGAATCCGGACAAGGTTTGCACCCGCAGGGATCTCCGGTGGGTGCCCCTGGGCACTGAATCCCGGCAGGATATGCACCTGGATGGGTGGGTGGGTGCCCGGGTCCTCGCCCCGGGACATCGGATCCGGGCAGGGTTTGCACCCCAGGGGATGCCCGGGTGGGTCCCCGACCTCCTCCCCGCGCCTCGCTCCCCAACCCGCGCCCGCCGCGCTCCTCACCGAGCATCTTGCTGAGCTCCGCGTTGTGCAGGTCGGGGTTCTGCACCGCCAGCCGCTTCCTCTCGTCCTTCGCCCACACCATGAACGCGTTCATGGGCCGGCGGATGCGGCTCTCGGAGCCCTTCTCGCCCTGCGGGGCTCGGGGGGATGGCCCTGGGGACAGCCCCTCGCCCGCGTCCCCCTCCAGCCGCTCCGGCCAGGGGAATGTGCTGAGCAGCGCAGCCATGGCCCCCCGGCCCCCCCGCCCCGCCGCGCTGCCCTCGGGGTCCCCGCGCAGTCCCAGCCTCCTGCCCGGCCTCTCCCGTATTTATGAGCTCCTTGGAAAAAGCCTCCTCCAATGACACCGAAGGGACTCGCTGCTCCTCCTTGTTTGCAAACTCCTCAGCCCCGGCCGGGATGGTGCTGGGAGAAAACTTCTCCCCACCCTCTGCCCGGCACCCCCCGGGGAAGCAGCACCCCCAACACTCCCCTTTCTTCTTCTCACTCCCCCCTCCCCCTCTTTTATTATTATTTTTCCTTATTTTGCCCGCTGAAAGGGAGTGAGGAGAGAGCTGGGAATGTCCCTCCCCCAAACAGCCCCGCTGTCCCCCTGCACCTCAGAGACCTTCAAACTTTAAAGGCTGGGGGGTAACACAGAGAGAGGAGATAAAGGCACTGAAAACTTGGAAAGAAAAGGAAAGTGGCACCGAAAGTAAGATCCCACTGGGGTGAAAAAGGCCTCTCCCCAGGATTTGACAAGCTGCAGGAATCTTCTTTGCCAGGGGAAGTCAGGGCATGGATCCCACAAGCAGGGACACCTTTTCCCTACTCCTCCTGATTAACCACCAGTCCAGGCTGTGCTTTGCCCACCCCATGTGGGTTTTCACCCCAAATTTCCAGATCCCCTTGTATGGGATGGAAACTGGGACACAGTGAACGTGCTGGCGGGTGTTTGTCCAGCCTGGTTGGACTCCTGAAGGAGCTTTTAGGGAAAAATGAAGCAGGGATGGGGCTGGGCACAGCTCAAAGAGGTTGAAATATCCCCAGTCGGTCCCCGCTGCCCATCCCTGGACACTGGGAGACAAAGGATCTTTTCCCTGCTGCTGCTTTTTATGTAGTGCTGCCCCATCCCACAAAGCCTGGATGGGATGGAAGGCCCAAAGCCACACAGTGGTGTTCCCCACTAACCCCAGCTGGGTGTTCACAAGGGTGGGAAAGTCATCCAAGCAGCATTCTCCTCACTAGGACAAAGGATCTCCAGGAAGGTGATGGCACCGAAAATCCCCGGCTGGCTGCCCTTTCCCGGCTCATCCCTGCAACCTGCCCTGAGGAACGTATTTGGTGGCTGGATTCGTTTATGATTCTGACCCGCTGACATGGGCTGCAGGGCTGCAGCGGCTCCGCTTTGACTGACCGTGGATTTCCTCTCCGTGCTGCCAGAAAAGCAGCGGGACGGGGTGCGGGATGGGCGGGCGTTTCCTGGGGCTGGCCAAGGCTGCCCCATCTGACCCCAAGCCAGGGGGGAAAACCCCGGCGCAGATCCCAGGCCGGAGAGTTTGGGCAGGTTTCCCACGTGCCTGGGTGTTCCTATTGACTCTTGTCAGATTAGGAGTGATGGAGAGAGCTCATGTAAATGTGAGCCGGGCAGGATCCGCCTGGGCTTCCTGGTCTCTCCCTTCCCTCTGCACAGGAGCGGGATGGCTCTGGTTTCTTGTGCATTGCAGCGATTTTGGGGTCAGGAGAGCTGGAATCTGCCAACTTTGCTCGCAGCAGAAGCAGCAACTGCCCTCCCTGAGCTCTTCCTCGGAACCGAACTAAAACCCTGCGGAAGTGACAACAGTTTCCAAAGCAACTGATTAAATCTATTACACTATTTACAAGTGGGCTCCATCAGGGCTGCGTTATCTGGGAATACAACAGGAAGGCAACTACTCTTAAATCTAAAAGGCGCAGGAGATTTCCTGGTCTCGGGACAGATTTATAAACCCTTTCCACACACACACACACAGAGGAGCTGCCTTTTATCTGGGGTTTGAAGCCGGGCACGCTCCTGGGGACAGCTTGTTCTGTCCCAGCAGCTCCAGATCTCTCCCAAAGTCCTGTCTCACGCCTTGAAGTGCCGGGATGGGGCAGGGAGGGAGGATGCCAAACCCTCCACCCTTGCCCTGCACAGGTCTCCCGGGTGCATTTTGCAGGCTGGAGCTGCTGCAGCGGTTGGCAGAGAGAAATTGGGAAGAAAACCTGGAACACCCTTAATTTTGTTTAGTTCCCTTTAGGAGGGGTGGAAGTGCCCTGAAAAAGAGGCTGCCCGGGGTTGCAAGGTTTTGTTTTGAATAGGGTGGTACTTTGGGTATGGTGAATATGGTGCACGGCTCACTGTTACTTTTTAACCCTCAGGATGCTCAGGACCTGGATATCATGAATATAAAAACACTTCTGTCAAGGCCCCAGAGGGCAGGAATTTTTAGTAGCAGCAGCAGAATTTCCCTTCCTGGGAAAAGGAAAGAGATGGATGAATTCCACTTGATCCCTTTTACAGAACTGCCTCCACCTTGCCCTGTGTTTCCACATTTTGCAGCACGGATGGAAAGGTTTTGGAGAGGATAAAACCCTGAGCAAGGACGGGACCCGCACCCACCTCCTGCTGCGGGAGCCTGGAAGCTCTTGGAGCACCTCTCTGGGTGTTCCTGCTCCTCATTATTCCCTCCACATCCTGGGAGTAACATTTGACCTCTCAAAGGCATCACAGGGGTCAACTCGTGGCTTTTCAGAACCCCCTGAGACACAATCTGGGGCTCCTGTGTGGTTACAGCACAAAGAAATCCGGCGGAATATTCCTCGTTTGGATTTCCTCCCTTCCCAGGGCCCCCACACAGAATTTTAAGTGCAAACACTGCTACTATTATTAATAACCACTTTTTTTTTCCCCCTCCCTTCTCCCCCTCTCCTGCAGCACCTGGCATTCTGATGGCATTAGTAAGGAGGGTTTCATTCTGCACCCTGCCTAAAATGCTGGTCAAACCTGTCCTGTCGGAAGCTCCCGCGTTACATAAAGGAGGCTGGGGCCATGTGAAAATGCCACCTCTTAATTGCCACCGGATCGGGGTAATTAGTCTGGAAAAACCTCGGGACTACCTTTTTTTTTGTGTGTGTGTGTGTGTGCTCACCTTCCCCGCTCTGCTGCGAGGCTTCACCTGTATCTGGGGCACAGGAAGCAGCAGAGCTCTCCCAGGGCTTTGGGAACAGGGAAATTACGGCGAAAAGCCGCGAGCGAAAATAGACGGAGCAGACAAAGGGGGGAAGAAAGCTTTGTTCTCCCCCATTTTCACGGATGGGGAACGGTGGCAACAACTCCCATGGGCCAGGCAGAAAATGAGTGGCTGAACCCTGTGTGGAACGACCACCTCTTTAAAAATATCCCTCTTTTTTTTTTTTTTTGGGTGGATCCGACATCTGGAATTTTACTCCTGCAAAGGGAGGGTTTATTTTCACTCCCCCCCCCGCCCCCGCACCCCACCAACCTTTAGGGACATTAAAATGTGTGAGAAAGTGCAAATCCTAAATTAGCTCAATATTCACATGTTCCTTAATTATTGATGAAACTCTTGGCTCCCCAGGGAAGTTTTTGCAGAGACAGCTGGGGGTTCCCAGCAGAAGATTCCCTCAGTGCTGCAGTTCCCAACTCTGCCCGCTGCCCATCCTCCTTGATTCCACCACGTTTTCCCCAGGGATTGCTACCTGGACCATTTATTTTCTAGGGAAAAAACCCCAGAGCTTTCCCATTATACAAAAAAATGCAGACAGCATCCTCCTCGTCCCCCCCAAAAAAAAATTCTTTTTTTTTTCAGCATGGTGCTGAATATTTCTGCTTGACTTTTAAAATGCAGTCTTACAGTTACAAAAATACATATTTTAGTGCCTTTGGGTTAAAAGGAACTAGGAAGAGTTCCCCTCTTATACCTTTAAATTTATAAAGATGGATTAAGATAAGGAAAAAAAAATCTTGGAGTGATTCAGAAGCAGATTTTGACTTGCTGAGAAATAGAGCTTCAACTTGTTTTACAATATTCCCACTTCTGCCACCACAAAGTTGTGTATTTGTACTGTATTTGCCAGTCCCCCATCACTCAAAGTTTGTTGATCCAAGAAAAAATTGGTTTATCCTTGGATGGAGCAGGTACTGAGACAAAAGCCTTGGTTATTGTCCCAACTTCTCTGAGCTCTGATCCTTCCTGGGGGCTCCCGCCCAGGAATGAGGAGGAATTAGGCAAAGGATGGCTTTGGATGCCCACAACCCTCACGCTGCATCCAATAGGATACTCTATTCCCAGATCTTTTTTCCAGCTAGGCGTGATGCTGGGCAGTGTTTCCAATAGACTTTGTGTGGTTTCCCTCTCTTCTTGGAGCTTCCTTCCTCCCCTCAGTGTTGGCAGGTTCGGAGGTTTCATGACGTAAATTGTGCCTTTTGAAGGTGGATGCTGCAACAACTTCGGTCTCGTGTGTTTAAACAGGAGAAAATTGGTTAATTACGCTGATGAATGCAGCTAATTGTCCTTGCTGAGAGCTGAGGAGCTGAAGGCAGAGAGCACCAGGGCAGCTGAAAGGAGAACTGCAGCCATGGACACGATGCTGAGCTGCCCCCAAACATTGCACAGAGCCACGGAATGGCTGAGGGTGGAAAACCCCTCTGAGACCATCGAGTCCAACCATTCCCCAGCACTGCCAAGGCCACCTCTGACCCATGTCCCCAAGTGCCACATCCACATGGCTTTTAAACCCCTCCAGGGATGGGGACTCCACGACCGCGCTCGGCAGCCCCTCCCAATTCCTGACCACCCTCTCCATGAAGAAATTCCTCCTGATGTCCAACCTCAACCTCCCCTGGCACAGCTTGAGGGTGTTTCCCCTTGTCCTGTCCCTGTTCCCTGGGAGCAGAGCCCGACCCCCCCCCGCTGTCCCCTCCCGTCAGGGAGTTGTGCAGAGCCAGAAGGTCCCCCCGGAGCCTCCTTTTCTCCAGGCTGAGCCCCTTTCCCAGCTCCCTCAGCCTCTCCTGGTGCTCCAGCCCCTTCCCCAGCTCCATTCCCTTCCCTAGACACGCTCCAGCCCCTTCAGTTCACAAAAGTCACAAAGCAGCTGCATCTCAATGGACTCAAATTCACTTAAACACAAGCACAGGTGGTTCTGAAATCTTTAATAGTGCCTTGCATTTAAAAAACCCTGGTCGTTATTAAGGGGCACTTGGGGACGTGGGTCAGAAGTGGCCTTGGCTGTGCTGAGGGAATGGTTGGACTCGATGGTCTTAAAGGGCTTTTCCAGCCTAAATGATTCCATGATTCTACAATTCTACCTCTGCTTTATGCTGGCAAGCATCAGAGCTAGAACATCTTGGGAGTAATTCTGAGGAATGGTGCCTGTTCCACGTCTGGGCTGTCACTTGGGGTGCTCCAGTGCCATCTCTCATCCCTGGCTCCAAGGAAAACTCCACAGTCAGACAAAACTCCAAAAGCCCAGGAAGCTCACATGGATTTGGGTCCAACAATGGTACCAGGACTATTTTTCCATGGTCTCTACTTCCCAGGGTAGTTTGGTGCCTGCAGGTGTTTACAAGCACAATTCAACCTCCATTATTGCTGCTCTAACATTGCACTTGCCAATCACGTCCTTGGCCGTGGATCCCGCAGCGAATTCCGAGCTTCAAAGCCAAGAACAGCCCTATCCCCGCAAAGAATGGAACAGCTCAGGAGAAACCAGTGTTTGTTGGAATGTTCCCAATGCAAAAAGGAAAATTTCCTTCAGTCACTGCTGACCTGGGGTTACCAAAACTGGAAACATTTTAATATCTGTGCTGCACGTGCCTCGTTCCCCATTCGGGAGCGACGGCAGAGCCGGGAGTCTCATTTTCCTTGGTGTCCAGGTAATTTCACTGGGAGCCACCTCATTCTGTGAGTACAATGGATGAATTTATAACAAAAGGCCTCGGAGTTTGAAAGTCTGATTTTCGCGGAAATGAAACCAAGTCGTTCCTTTGTGCTCACATTCTGCTAATTCCACCATCTGGGCACTGACGTAATTCTTTTTCTTGTGCTTTCTAAAAAAGGCCTTCTTGCCAAACCAGAGTTGGGTTAAAACTGAACTCAAAACCCACTAGAAACAAACAAACAAAAAAATATATATGCAATTTATTACTCTGAAACATGTTCCTCTTGTTCCAATCATCCATTTCACTGGACAGTATCTGGTAAGAAACGCTTTTCATTGAGTAATGCTGACCACAAACACAGAGCAGAGCACTTAAATCAATTGCTTCTGTCAAATACGAGCAATTTATGACTTATGATTATTTATTTATTGTGATTTTCCCCTCCTACAACCACATGCAGAACTCGGGGCACATTAAAATCCCACATTTCCCCGGATAAAGCGCTGCGTATTTCTTGTGGAAATAGAGACTCTTCCATTGGTAGCTGATACTTCCATCTGAGCCAGATTAAAGTCTTGGGCACACTGAACTTAACAGGAGCAACAGCACAGTTTTAAAGGTTTATTCCTGGTTTTATTCTTCCTGTAACTGACACTGGAATGTGGCCAAGCACCCACAAGAATCAGCACACTGACACACATGGAAATTCACAGAGAGAACGAACAAACAAGCCTGGCAGTATTTGGAGAAGGAAACCTTATTTCTTGACTAGCACCTTTTTAAACTGAAATCCCAGAGAAGCTGTAAAGTTTAGCTGGCTTAAGAGTTAAAAAATAGTAATTGGAAACAATCAGGCTTTTGGATTCTAATAACAAAAGTTCCAACTTGTGGTGAGCAAGAAACCAGGAGAGATGCTTCAATTTAGCATAAATCATTATTTTGCTGTCTTCTTCCATTGAGAAGATGATTTTTTCACATCAAGCATGGAGTTTCCTCCCAGTTTGATAGCAACTAATGGTATTCAGTGGTATTTTATTTAAGAAAGCCAGGGACAAGCAGGATTATATTGGATAATAACTGCACAGTCTGAAAAGGAGATGCAAAAAGGGTTAAAAAACCCTGGCATGTGAAATCCAGGGAAAGGCATCTTGTTCTCCCATACAAGAAGTGAAACTTCATTTTGCTGCAGTGAATGAGCATGTCCTGAGGGCAGAAAAAAAAAGGTGCTTTGGAAACCAAGAGATCTTAAAAAAGGAGGAGCTGAGCTGCAACCAAACCATCCATGTGGTCTGGGTGCTGCAGATGGAGCTTCCTCCGCTGCACAATAAAGGCAGCTTAAGGAAATTTTTTTCCCTATTAACATCTGCATCTTGACAATGTTCCTCAGACCGTGTTAAGCAACTCCACTGAGCTGAGACAATATAAAAATGTCCCCATTTTCTTCAGCAGAGCAGCCAATGGGATGTTTTAGATTTACACTGATGAAACCCAGCCAGGCCTGGATGAAATGAGCAGCTAACGGATTTGGATCCTGGGTCCTGCCAGGATAACTGGCTGGTGTTCAGGGTTGTGCTGACAGTTTGCTGTGGCCAAAGAAATATCAGAACAGGACACCAGGAAGGTGAATCCTTCTTCCCATTCCACCACTTCCAAGCTCACCCATCTCTTCCGACAGCTCTGAGTGATTATTAAAATGCCAAACTTCATGCTGAATGTTTCAGATCTCCCAGAGAACTGCTTGTGGCAGTGCCCACTTCCAGCATTCCGTATTTCCAGGCTTACACTGAGAAACAAGCTCTGGTTTGGTTATAAATCCAAACTCTAAGTGTTCAATGTGTGAATGGCAATACTGAATGCATCTGACTGTGCTTTTAAAATCTATCAGTCTCCCAGTTTCAGGAAAAAACCTTGCTCTGTCCAAGGCAGCTTTCTGAATTCCAGAGGTACCACTGAAGAGATCCTGAGTATTGCATGGGAATCAAATATTTAGGTACAGTTAATAAAGACATGGTTAATACACAGTTCCTTTAGCTTTGGTGCAAAGTTACAACTGTTTGACAATGGTTTGGAGGCACAGGGAGGTCTTTTTATTTCATCCTTTAGTGCTGACACTCAGGAGCAAACCTTTAATCAGAGTAAGCATTTTGGGACAAAACAACATTCATTTTATATGTAAAAAAGAGATGAATGTAAAAACTAGACATCACTTTGCAAAAATCAATGAAAAAACACAGACAGCTGCAAACCCCCTCCTGCCTCTAGAAGCAAAGCTGGGCTCTCACAAGTGAAAACAATTTTAATAACAAGGCAGTGCTAGGGTGATTTTTAAATTATTTTTCCTGGATTGAGAAAAACACAGTCAGTGTGAAGCAGCAGAAAGTCATTCCTTGCCTTTCACAGTCTTGATGCATTTATCCTCCCCATGGATCCCTTTCGAACACGGCACTGAAGCTCCTGCTGGCCCATCACCACGTTTTCCCTTGGGAGAGCTGTGTTTAGATCCAACCTGTGTTAGATCCAGTCTGTGGTCCCAGCTGGAGCTGGAGCAGTGTCCAAGCCTGGAGTACAAAGTTTTGTCTGATGCTGTGTTTACACAGAGCCTCCTCCAACACAGACTCACCCCAGAGTCCCAGCCTGAGCCTGAAGGGGTTAAATATTCTTGCAGTGCTTCTTTTTCTTTTTGGGTGCTGCTTCCCCACACTCACCTGTCTCCTCTTTTTGCTTTTTGTGCTTCTTCTTGTGGCGTTTCTTCTGCTTTTCCTCCTGCTCCTCTGCGCTGAGTTCCTCCCCCTCAGACATTCCCATATCAATTTCTCCATTGCCTGTATTTTCATCACAACTGACGCTTTCTCCTTCGTTCTCCTCTTCATGTTTCCTCTTTTTTTTCCTTTTGTGACACTCATTTAGTGGAGCATCCAGTTCCTCCCCATTCAAGCGCCCCGTTTTAGGTTTTTTCCCATCTGGTTTCTCACCATGCTTTGTCCTCTCTGCCTCATCAACTCTCTTCTGCTTCTTCTTTTTCTTTTTGACTTTGGTTTCCAGCTCTCCTGAAGGCTCCACAGCTTCATCAGGTGTGGGGCTGGAATGATCCATCTTTGTTTCTGTTTCCTTCTGGGATCCCTTCAGCTTTGCCATGCGCTTGGCGAAATATTCCTGGACAGTGAAAACACTCTTTGTCATATTGGAACCATCTCCAGGGCTGGAGAGCAAGTTGTTCCTCTCCTCCTCTTCCTGGGAGTCAGGATCAGCAATATCCTCCTGTAAGTGAACAGAGAGGAGCAGGAGTGAGTCAGGAATCATGGCTTTAAACATAATGCTAGTTTTTTGCACACTAATAAAATGTTGAAAAGCAATGTGGTCTTCGAAAATTAACTGTGAAGGTACAGATTTGGGTGGAAGTGAGGCAGCCCCTAATGTAAAAAATGCTGTAGGTTTAGGGAGAAGAGGTGGAAGGAGGGAAGGCAGAAAGAACACAAACTAAGACAATTTTCAGTTGTTTTAAGTTCCTTAGTTTACCTACTCCTACATAACTCATGCCTACCACTGTCATACTCAGTGCATTACACTGACTTTACAAAGCACACGTCTCTGCAAGACATAAAGCAGCATGAAAAATGATCCACTACAATCTATTAGCCCGTGGCACAAAGGAAATCCCATGCCTGGAATAACTCTCCAGCAAAGAACTTGTGATCCAGGGAGCAATCCAGCATTGAGGCATCTCTTCCATCTTATCTGATCTTTGGAAATGTTTGTTTCAGAGCTGCTCTGCTGTCAGGGTGTCCCAGATGTTGTTATTTAAACAGGCTCCATTTGATCACACGTTATCAGATGGCACAAACAACATCACAGGTTACATCTTACAAGGTTTCTGCAGACACGAAAAAAAGAGCTGCTCATCTCCAGCTGCAGGTGAAGAGTCTCCTTTCTAGAAAGGAAATATCAAGCTAAAAGCAAAGTACAGCACTAGAGCTGGATGTTAGAGATGGCATGAAGAGAATTGACTCTGAGAAAGCAACAAATGCCACAAGATGGAAATGTATAATTTCTTAAATTATCTGAGATTTACAAAATAAACAAACTAGAAAGGCAACTGAAATTAAGGTTTGTTCACATACATACCAAAGCACTCCAAACAAAGCCTTTGTGGTATAGCCTTTTGCTTGGCAGAAGTCACAAATGACTCCTGGAAATGTCCCAAATTTTCACAGGATCACAGAATCGTTTGGGTTGGAAAAGAGCTCCAAGACCATCGAGTCCAACCTGTGACCGATCCCCACCTTGTCACCAGCCCAGAGCCCTGAGTGCCACGTCCAGTCATTCCCTGGACACCTCCAGGGATGGGAACTCCAAAACCTCCCTGGGAAGCCCCTTCCAATGCCTGACCACCCATTCCATGGAGAAATTCCTCCTGATGTCCAACCTCAACCTCCCCTGGCACAGCTTTCCTCTCCTCCTGTCCCTGTTCCCTGGGAGCAGAGCCCGACCCCCTGGCTGCCCCCTCCTGTCAGGGAGTTGTGCAGAGCCAGAAGGTCCCCCCGGAGCCTCCTTTTCTCCAGGCTGAGCCCCTTTCCCAGCTCCCTCAGCTCATTAATTGTTTTTTTTAAGCCTTGTACACACCGCAGGGAACCAGGCACCCCCTCTGGATAGGAAAAGCTGGATGGTGTAGAATCCTCATCAACATCTGCCCTACAACCCCTTCTTGAAGGGAAGGGGATCCACAGGGATTACAGTCAGAGATAATTCCCTGTTTTTCCATTCATAAATGCACGGATGGATAAGAGCATCCACTCTGCCCGCACATCTTGAATGAAGGGACTCTAAAACCTGCCCAAATCAGAGCAGTCAGGTTTCACAGCCACTTTCACTGCCATAAGCTGATACTCGAGAAGGCCAGCAGAGAGCTGGGAGATAAAATCCCACTTATCTCAACACTTTATAGTTATTGCATGATGCTGCAGATAAGGGACCTGGCTCTCTTGAGGGCATCGTTAAACTTGCTGGCTGAAGTGGGGTTTATTAGGGTTTGTGAGTAAGGTTTTCCAGGTCTGGCTCCTTATGCATCCATAACCTTTACTCCCATGAGCAGGAATGCAAAAATTGGTGTCATTAGTGATGCATTACGAGTGGTGATTTCCTCATCCATCTGCTTTCAAGAGAGCTATTCCAGTGGAACGAAAGTAAGGCTGCACTTGAGATTCCAGTGATGTTTGTGTGGGCACTTATCAAAATTAGGGACTTTTCTTGTAGGGATGTGTTGTAGTGTTCCTGCAGAGTTATGAAGTAACTGAAACTATTTGACTTCTGGCAAAGAAGCCCGAAAAGGGATGTGAAACAGGGGGAAAACCAGGATGTATCCACACACATCTCCACACAGGTTACATTTGAAAGGGGAGCTGCAGCAGAAGTTTGGCAGGACAGAACTCCCAGGATAAATGGGTTGAGCTATATTTATACTAAACCTGTTTTTAGTAAGACCTAACCCAACAAGCACAGAATCCCAAGTCATCACAGAATCATTTAGGTTGGAAAAGAGCTCCAACGCCATCATGTCCATCCTGTGACCCATCCCCACCTTGTCACCAGCCCAGAGCACTGAGTGCCATGTATGGGCCTTCCCTGGACACCTCCAGGGATGGGGACTCCAACATCTCCCTGGGCAGCCCCTTCCAACGTTATCAACCCTTTCCATGAAGAAATTCCTCCTGATGTCCAACCTCAACCTCCCCAGGCACAGCTTGAGGCCATATCCTCTCCTCCTGTCCCTGTTCCCTGGGAGCAGAGCCAGACTCAACCCCCTCGGCCACCCCCTCCTGTCAGGGAGTTGTGCAGAGCCAGAAGGTCCCCCCTGAGCCTCCTTTTCTCCAGGCTGAGCCCCTTTCCCAGCTCCCTCAGCCGCTCCTGGTGCTCCAGCTCCTTCCCCAGCTCCTTTCCTTTGGTTCCCTGGACACGCTCCAGCCCCTCAGGGTCTCTCTTGTCGGGAGGGTCCCAGAGCTGCCCCCAGCACTGGAGGTGCCCCAGCAGAGCCAGCGCAGGGGACGGGCACTGCCCTGGTCCTGCTGGCCACACTATTCCTGGCACAGTCCAGGTGCCATCGGCCTCTTGCCCACCTGGGCACACCTGGCTCATGTGCAGCCGCTGTCACCAGCACCCCCAGGGCCTTTTCCAGCTTTCCAGCTGCTCTCCCCAGCCTGTGGAGCTGCAGGGGTTGTTGTCACCCCAGTGCAGGACGTGGCACTTGGCCTCGGTAACCCTCACACCGCTGGTCTCAGCCCATCTACCCAGCCTAGGTGCAGCTCACAAACAGCTGCCCTGCTCAAGCCCAGGCAAACAGGGTCATTTTCCTTCCCCCCCAGCAGGATTTTGACACCCTGTATTGCAAAAGGACAAACAGACTCCCAGGTTTTTGGCCAGAACCGTTTCCCTCCCCAGCCCACTGTGTAAAACACGCTTGGGCCCAGAACGCCCCTTACCCCCCGGCCAACCAGGAAAGGATTTTCTCATTGCCTTGGTGACTTCAAGTCCTGACAACTTAATTACTGTAATTGAAGGCAAATATTACTTGAACTCTACACGTTTCTTTTCATGAAGTACATTAGGCATAAAAACAAATGTTCCTTTGGTTAAGCAGAGGAGTTCCAAAGGAATGTATGAGTTTAGAAAATAAGAACCTTGCTCAGAAACTCCTTTATTGATAAGAATTTTAATAATCACGGGCCACTGAGCACAGAACTAACAGGGCATGGAGACAAGCAAGGAGGTGCCAACCCTAGAAAACATCCGAGTTTAGGAAAAGCTTATGTAAAACCATAAACCACCTGGAAGGGCTGTTAAATGCCACGGTAGTCCTGCCTCCATGGTGTACCTGTCCCAGTAGCCACAGGAACACTGCTGAACTCTAACCAGGGGTTCTCTCTGACCCCTCACAGTTCATGCAGTTCCTCCCCTGCTTGACCCAACACAGAAAAATTTCAAAGACGAATAAGGGAGATATCCTAAAATGTGGATTGTGCTGCTGCAACTTCAGAAAAACAATTTTTTTACCAGATAAAAGACAGAAAGAAATATTCTTGCTCCAGAGAACTGATGATCAGGTAAAAGGGAAAGAGCAATTGTGCTGTTAACTGGAGGGAGGCCTGAAGATCGATTGGGCTTTGGATAAGATGTTTGTCCACACCATGAGTTCCAAAATTGCTCACAAAATCGAGCTGAGGAGATGAAGTTGGAAGGAATTTGGAATGGGGAACTGGTAGGATGGTCCCAAGCAAAAGAAAAAGACTGCTTGAAACATGGTGTTAAACGTGGAACGAGTAAGAGGAAACAATAGGAAAATTCAAGGAGAGGTTGGGAAGTGCACAGGAAGAGATGAAGGTCAATTACAGGCAGAAGTCCCCTGTAAATATCATCTGTTTATGTAATTAGTGAAATGTATGGAAAATAATCTGAAGGACATAAAGCACTCCATGTACCACCATGTTTTGCTCTGCTTTTCTTTGCTTGCTGATTAAATCATTAAGGGAGTACACTAAACTTACAGAGGGAAATCCTGGTTCCCTTGAACCCTGCAGGATCAGGACTGCATCTCTAGGGCACCCCACTCCCAGAGCACCTTTCAGTTATTTAGTGACAGGAAAAAACAGGTGATTATGGTCAATTATCAGAGGAATTCACACCAGTGAAAACAGTTTGGCAAGAGCAAAAGCCCAGAGTGGGAAGGATTTAGACACCTCACGGAATCAAATGGGTTTGAAATCCAACCTGGTCTAGTGGAAGGTGTCCCTGCCCACGGCAGAGGTGGGACTGAGATGATCTTTAAGGTCCTTTCCAACCCGAACCATTCTGGGATTATTGTAATTAATATTCAAAAAGAAGAACTGCACCTGCAGTCTGGAAGGAGAAGTGAGATGGAACCAATGAGCGAAGCAAAGGCTGCTGGCACAGGAGCAACAGCAGCAGCCTGGATTCATTCAGAGAAGTTTCCCTCCTCTTCAGAATGCAAGTATTTATTTTTTAGCGCTTAAAATCTTAAAATAAGGGAATAAAAAAATCTCTTAACACCATCTCTGTCTGCTACATATGAACTACTATTACTTAAGCCCATTAATTTCACATGACTTTGCTTTGTTTGTACTAATTCACGCCAATTTTGTGAAACCTGATTCACAAAAAACGCCACAAAAGGCAAAGTCCAGAAGGGATGAGCATAAAGGCAGAATAAAGCTAAACAATGTCAGTAGATTCTCACTTAAATTACAGAAAGGGGGCTGGATGAAGCACATGGAGCCTGAGTGCCATGAAAAACGCAGGATCACCCTTGGCTTTAAAGTGCAAGCCACCCCTGTTCTGCCTTTCTTACCAACTTTCTTGCTGAGAAACTGTAACAATAAGATTAAAATAATCCTGTTCTGTTTCTGCTTCAGATCCTCACTGAGAGGTGCACTGGTAGGATCCCCATGCAGTGCACAAAACCTGACAGGCAAGAGCTGAGGGCATCCCTGTATCTTTCCATCCCAGGAGTGGCTGCAGATAATTCCTGAAGAGTCACTCTGGAGCTTTGCAGACATCAACGATGACAGAGTCTTGCTTTAAGGAGTTGACAACTTCAAGTTAAGTACGAGCATTAGCACTTGGATTGGGATCAAACAGGCAAGAGGGTGAACAAAGACCTGTAGCCTGATGAGTTTAAGCAGGATTAAAATAAATACATGCATAAATAAGGCCACATACCATCAGTTTTGCAGTCAATTCTGGCATCAGAACAGGTACCCAGGAGGCTCTAATGCTTTTAATTTACCTGATTAAAATTGGTTTATTGCAGACAGCATCTTGTGAAGAGCTGATGAGAACAGGCTCCCAGTACAGAAAGGGCTGATGCAGAGGGAAAACGGGACAATTTCCCTGGTGCTCATTAGGAAAAGGACAAGCAGCAGATGGAAATTATCCACAGGAAACTTTGCCAGTAAGAGAAATCAGTATCTTTGTGAAGCCTCAACAACCACTGGGAGTCTCAAGCACCGAAAGCAGCTCAGACAACTACCAGGGAAGTGTTAGGGGGAGTTAATCCTTGCTTGGAGTGGAAGATGTGGGATCTGGAATCCAGAAGCATCCTTCAGTCCCATAATGCTTCAGAAACCTCAACAGGGATACAATTTGATCTCCTGGTGACCAGAGAATTGTTCAGGTTGGAAAAGCCCCCTTGGACCCTTGAGTCCCAAAATTCCCCAGCACTGCCAAGGCCACCACCAGCCACGTCCCCATGTGCCACATCCACACAGCTTTTAAATCCCTCCCGGGATGATGATTCCACCACTTCCATGGGCAGCCTGTTAAAATAAATGAGGGTTTAATGAAAGAGATGAGAAGCACGGATACTCAACCTGGACAAAAGTGGTAAAAATTCAGGTCACCTGCAAGTTCTGTTTTTTGTTGGCCACGGTGGTGTAATCACCAGGACACATCACATATCCATAGGAAGGTTTAATTTTACTAATATTTATCCTAAGTGCCAACAGAGCAATGAATCCACTGATGGGAAATGGAATGAAAATCCTGAATGTCCAGTACCTGGATGACATGACACTTGTTAAAAGGACAAGTTCCAATTACTACAGAGAAGCACTTTCCTGTTTGACTCCATTAAAATAAATTCCGTGCCAGAATATATTGAAACATCAGCTGCTGTCTTGCCGTTGATATTAACTTCTACACTCCACGTGAGCCCTCAGCTGTCTCTAACCCAGCAAGGACAAGAAGAGAGGTTAGGAAGTAATTAATGGAAAGGGAACAAGGAAAAATGTTTTAAAAAATACAGTGTTTTTCCATGGAATTATGAAGATCCATTTTTGCTACACTTGCAACTACAAAAGAGCAGACTGTTTCTCTTGCAGTCAAAAGGCCAAGGAATTTTATTATAGTAAATCTCTGCCTAGCATACTTTGGGGGTTATTAATAGAATCATTGACCTCTGGAGCAGAACTGCTGTTGAGTTAGACCAGCTCAGCTCCACTTTTTTTAGTGGAGTCACAGAAACCTCCAAAGACAGAAGTTTTATCATCCTTCAGGATACTCGTATTCTGAGCACAGAATCATGGAATGGTTTGGGTGGGAAGGGACCTCAAAGCCCATCCCATTCCACCCCCTGCCAAGGGCAGGGACACCTTCCACTATCCCAGGCTGCTCCAAGCTCCATCCAGCCCAGCCTTGGATGTGGCACCACATCCTAATGGGGAGGTTTTGTTACCACATAGCAGCACCCATTTCACCCCACTGCAGCAATCTACAGGAGCTTGATTTTCATTTACATTGTATTTGCTGATTCCATTTTTTATTTAATTTTTAACGTCTGTGGTGATGCGTTTCTATCAAAATTACATCCAAATCCTCCCAGCCTGTCTCATCTTTCTATTTTATATTTTTGTCAAAAGCTCATCCTGTACCTCAGCAAGTGGCCAATTTTAGCAATTTTCATTCATTCTTATAATTCACACAACAGAAAGCCACAATCTCTCTTGCTGAATACTCTAGGTATGCAAAATGCCATTTGTTTGTGATCCAAACAATCCATTTTCAGGGGTGTGGGATGAGCTGGAGCCCAGCCCGTTCCCATCAGTGAAACAGGAGCTGCACAATAAAGCTGTGACACTCAGCCAGGTTTTGCCTCCAGCCTGCAAACACCAGCGGAACAGGAAACAACAGGGTTGCAAAAGTGCAACGGATTAAATTTTGGCCAGGGACTTGATTGCAACGATAGTCCTGGGGATTCATTCCAGCTGTCCTGAGCAGATCCTGGTCAGGACACAGCACCTGTATTTCCAAGGGCAGCTTGGGAATCCCGGCACCACGTCCCACAGGGCACACACACACTTCCTCCTACTGTTCTTACACTTTTCAGGAAAATAACCCTCATTTATTTGAGTTTTTGCACAACAAAGGCAGAGAGTAAAATCCAGGAGCTGAGGCTAAGGGGGAATACACACCGTGGGATAATCCCCAAGAGGTGCAGAAGGCTGAAGGCACATAAGGAAGGAGTTAAAAAACTCAGCACATGGCAGAGAAAATCCTTTTTGTATCTTGAGAGACACTCAGATATCCCTGTGACATCTCATTCCACTCCAGCTCCGCTGCTGAGGCCAGCACAACCTCTTTTCCTTCACATTTCCCTGCAAATTACATCTGTGCCTTAGACTGGATATAAACAAACTAAAGGAAGAGATTTCCCCTAGGATCTCTCTATTGGCACGATGCAGAGATCCAAACACAGTGACTTCATCTTCCCAAAAAGTACCTAAATCAATTCTAACTGTTCTGTTCTCACCTTGAATAACAGAGGAAGTACAGTCCAGCAAAGCCAGCACAGGACTGGGAAGGTCACGTTTCCCAAGTTCTCTTCCAGCTGGTGGGAAACCCTGGAGAAGTTATTCCCTCCAGCTCTGGCACAGGTTACTGAGGCACACAACATGCCTGATCAACTGCATGAAACTCACAGCAGAGCTGAGAGTTTCATAAAATGTTTGTAAGGTGCCTTGAGATCTTTCACAGAGGCATCCCAGATGAACAAGGATGGAAATGACCCTGGAATTCCACTCACCTGCACCTGGGGCTGGGACACTGAACACAGAACTGACCCAGCAGCACTTCTGTGATGGATCTGTGAGGAATCAAATCAGCAGGAGTCTCAGATACTGTCTTTTAAAGGAGTGGGCAGGAGAAAAAACGTGGAATAGTTTGAGTTGGAAAGGAACCTTAAAGCTCATCCAGTCCCAGCCCGTGCCATGAATAGGGACACCTCTCACTATCCCACATTGATCCAAGCCCTGTCCAACCTGGCCTTGGACACTGCCAGGGATCCAGGGACAGCCACAGCTTCTCTGGGCACCCTGTGCCAGGGCCTCACCACCCTCACAGGGAACAATTCCTTCCCAATATCCATCCAACCCTGCCCTGTGGCAGTGGGAAGCCATTCCTTGTGTCCTGTCCCTCCACCCCTTGTCCCAAGTCCCTCTCCACGTCTCCTGGAGCCCCTTTAGGCCCTGGAAGGGGCTCTGAGGTCTCCCTGGAGCCTTCTCTTCTCCAGGTGAACACCCCCAGCTCTCCCAGCCTGGCTCCAGAGCAGAGGGGCTCCAGCCCTGGGAGCATCTCCGTGGCCTCCTCTGGACTCTCTCCAGCACTTCCACATCCCCCTGCTGTTGGCCCCAGGGCTGGGGCAGCTCTGCAGGTGGGGTCTCACCTGAGCAGGGCAGAATCCCCCCCGCCCCTGCTGCCCACTCTGGGGATCAGCCCAGGATACAAATCAGTGCAGACTGGATTTTTAATCCTGAATCCACACTCTAAATGTCTAAAAAGTTTTCAAAAGTCCAGGACAGTCATCCCTGTCCCCAGTACTGTGGGTACTGGTCCTGTGGCACTGCCATGCTCAGAAGCAATCCAAGCCTTCCCCACGTGTCCTGGGCACTTTTTGTTATCCCTTTGTAATGTGTGTGGAAGGGGCAGCTGCTCATCAGGATTCAGGAGACCAAACCCTCATTGATTCTCAAGTTCAGGATTTCTTCCTGTGCTCCACAGATACAGAAGAACCCCACAAGAAGTAACAAGTGGGCTTGGCCAGCCAGATTGGGAACACAAGCAAAGGTATTAACGAGGGCTCTGAAGATTTGGGATGCTGAGAGAAAGAATGGAATAAAAACCATTGGAAGCACTCAGAGGAGAGAAAGGAGTTCTGGTACCAATTCCAAGAGCAGGCACAGTCACAGCATCACAGCTTTGGCTTCTGGCAGAAGAAACTATACGTGCTTCGAAATCTGAAAATAACACCTGCCTATGTCAAACTCCTCTTCTGGCTCTTTTCTAATAACAAATGTAGAAAAGCAGATCTGTGTATAAATAAAGTGCTTCCAGGAGCATTCGAAGCAAGTAATTCAAACCAAAGCTTCGCTCCTTTCCCCTTCCCCTCAGAAAATGCTTCTCAAAAGGAAAATCCACACTTGAGCCTCTTCTGTTCCTCTGCTCTGAGATGATTTGTGGGAGAGCTGATCCATGGATCTAAACCAGCTCAGACCTCTGGGCAAGGGGACAGACATTTCCTGTTTTTCAGCACCAGCAGTGGCCCAGGAGCCCCTGAGAAATACCTCGTGTCACTTTATTGTCACTTTTTAGTGTGCCTTCCTCAGGCTTGGTTCCTTTCCTCTAAGCAGGTGCAAAGGGGGATTCACAGCACAGGGAAATGAATCAGAACTTCACAATTTGGGGCAGGACAGACCAGAAATACCATAAATACCAGCAGGGCCCTCCTGTGCAGGCTAAAAGACAGACGCAGAAACACAAGCAGAAAGAACGAGAATTACATTTGAAACACAACAGCAGGGATGTGTATGCACCTTTTTTTTTTCCTTCTGTCCCATCTATAAGGGTCTGAAGAGAAGAGATTGTCTGGGGAAAGGAGTTTATTTTTTAAGGAATACCGTTCATGCAGTGTGCCTGCAGCTCATAAGGATGTTCCCCTTGTTTTCAAGGATTCACACAGCACAGCCCAGCGACTACAACCCAGCCAGGCACAACCTCCTTGCAGCCTTTTTCCCCTCAATTCTTGCATTTCTTCTTCATTTCTGCCTTTAGTTTCGGTGCTTCCTTAAACAACTCTTCTGACAATCAGCTCCTCCGATCAATTCCAGCTGGGACTCATCCTCCCCTCCAAAATCCAACCCAACTCTTCTCCTCTAAGCTTCAAAATGCTGCTCCAAGTGTTTCCCTACCCGTCTTGCCCGTGTCCTACCTTACCCTCTCGCTATCTGAGATGTGTAACATCCTGCCCTTGTTCTGTCCATCATTTCCTTGCAAGCTCTCTGGAGAAGCAATTAGCCCACTTGTGAGCACTCTACAACATAATTAACAAATAATAACCACTGAGAAATGTAGGCCAAAAAAGCCAAGTTATCGCAGCCCCATTTCTGCAGAGGCTTGCATTGTTCCGTGCTCGCTTGCAGCTTCCAAGTTCCTGGAGGCACGGATTCTCCTCCAAGGCAGCACAAAAGCAAAGGTGAACGCTGTGTTTTAAAGAAGACATAAAATGTTCTGACTTTATTTGGATTTCCAGGCTTTGCTGCTTTTCCTCACTCATTAACATGACCGGTTGTGAGTATTTACACAGAGAACACTACAATAAATCTCAGAATTGGAGATGAAAGGCTCATCACTTGGTTCTAAATTAACTTTGGCAACGGGAGCACCGAAGGAAGGAAAGACAGGATGACTGTAACCATGAGCAAGATGCAACACCAACGTAATGACATCATTTAGGATGAAAAAACTGCTGGAAGAGACAAGGACAGAACCTCTGCCCTTGGGTTTCCATCCACGCACCCCACAACAGCCAGTAGGGAATGATCACAGTTATCAGGGAAAGCCTAAAAACTCCCTCTTATTTCAGCAGCAAATAAAATATTTTCAGTTCTTGAGGCTTCCTACTGTAAGATAGCACTTCCAGGCTCTTGCACACTTCCTAGGAAGTGTAATGAGTCCTGAGTATCCCTTCAATACTGAAAAATAAGGTGCCAAAGCAATCAGACAAATGTTTCTAATAGGGCTGAAGCAAAATTCCCACTTCATGGGGACTTGGGGAGCCAAGGAAGAATAAAGGAGGATGAAGAAACGGAAGAAAAGGAAAATTAACAGTTTGAAGTGGTTATTGGGATGGAGAAAGATGGCATTTGGAATGTACAGAAAAGGAATAATGTTCAGGAAGGAAGGGGCAGAAAGAGTGATTAAATCTCCACATTTTACAGCCTTGAGTGGGTCAGCAGCAGCGACCATGCTCTGAAATACTGATTTTAGATCCAGCCACCACTGATCCTGTCCTGAAACACCAAATTCAGGTGGTCCCTACTGAGAACAGGACAGTGAACGGCACATTTTGGCCACAAAGCAGCTGGAAAACCTGTAATGGAGCAGTTGGCACTAATTTATGGATAATCCCTGGAGCCTGAGAGTGCCAGAACGTCTCACCCAGCCCTGCAGCCTGAGCAAGACAGAGCACGTCTGCTGTGACCTGGGACAAAGGCTCCTCATGGTCACTTTGTGAAATCTGCCATCCCTGACACAACTTTGGCTCTGCCAACCTGCAGAACAACTCACCTGGTTTAACCTTAGGTCATCTGAGGAGAGACCAGCTCAGATCAGCATGTGCAGCCTGCTCCAACAGCAAAGAAAATTGTAATTGTCCAGGAGAAGAAGAGAAGTCTTGTCCTTCAAAACTGATAAAAAGCCACGGCATGGCTGGAGCTCAGTGATCTTTAAGGACCCTTCCAACCCAAACCCTTCTGTGATTCTCTGATCCTGTAATGCTGAGACACTTTGTAGCCCCACTGTCAGGGTCTCGTCTCAGCTTTTCTGCACGTGGGCAATCCAGCCCTGATCTCCCAAGCATTAAAGGTAAAAACATTTGATTTCTTCTTGTTTCACATCCGTATCTGCTCACACTGCTCTTGGGTTTAAACTGAATTCCTCTCCTGGGACTAAAGAGCCTCATTTTCCACCCTCAAACACATCCTTGGACTTGTTTGCCTTTGGGCTGCTTTCCATGGCCGATCTTTGTGTTTTTGCTCTGCTTTTCATGGAATCATAGCATGGGCTGGGTTGGAAAGGAACCTAAAGATCATCCAGTTCCAACTCCCTGCCGTGGGCAGGGACACCTTCCACTATCCCAGGTTGCTCCAAGCCCCGTCCAACCTGGCCTTGGACACTTCCAGGGATCCAGGGGCAGCCACAGCTCCTCTGGGCACCCTGTGCCGGGGCCTCACCACCCTCACAGGGAACAATTCCTTCCCCATATCCCACCTATCCCAGCCCTCTGGCAGTGGGAAGCCATTCCCCCTTGTCCAAAGTCCCTCCAGGCCCTTGTCCAAATCCCTCTCCAGCTCTCCTGGAGCCCCTTTAGGCTCTGGAAGGGGCTCTGAGGTCTCCCTGGATCCTTCTCTTCTCCAGGTGAACACCCCCAGCTCTCCCGGCCTGGCTCCAGAGAAGAGGAGCTTTCCCCTTTTTTTTTTTATTGTTTTGGTGATGACTGCATCCCTGGTTTTGACCTGGGTGAGTTTTAAAGAAACACTTGTCTTTCATTACACCAAGTGTGAGCTTTATGGAGCTGCATAAAAATTCAGCAGCAATGCAAAAAAAGGACAATGAGAAAATCCCCGTGCCTGCAATTCCAGATAGATTTCCTAGCATTTTATTATTAACACTTTGTGTAATGCCCTGAGGGGAGTGAAGAGCTCTATGGCTGCCCAGTGAACCACACAAAACACAGAACCTGTGCCCCAAGGAACTTGTAGGTTAAAGCTCTGAGTGGGTACAAAACAATACAAATAATTGCCAGGTAGGCGATCCCGCAGGCAGCGCGCGCGTTCCAAGCCGGAACGTCTCCTGGCACCGGAGCTCTGGAAAAGGAGTGGGAATGGGATGCTTATCACAGCTCAGCAGCAAACTGCTCCAGGAATAAGCAGCAAAATGAAGACTCAAGAGGAAATGTCAGATTAAAGGGAAGACCAATTTGTTCCCAACGTCTCATTTGCTCCTAATGCTCTGCTGTCTGCAGGTAAGCAAAGGAAAACAGAATCATGCAATCACTGAGGCTGGAAAAGCCCTCTGAGATCACTGAGTCCAACCATTCCCCAGCACTGACAAGGCCACCTCTAATCCATGTCCCCAGGTGCCACATTCACACAGCTTTTAAATCCCTGCAGGGATGGGAACTCCACCACTGCCCTGGGCAGCTGTGCCAGGGCTGGACAACCCTTTCCATTAAGAAATTTTTCTTAATATCCAATCTAAACCTCCCCTGGTGCAACTTGAGGCCATTTCCTCTGGTCCTGTCACCTGTCACCTGGGAGAAGAGCCTGACCCCCACCTGGCTGCCCCCTCCTGTTGGGGATCTATCAGCCCAACACAGAGCTGCTGCCTGCAGTCCCTCTCCTGTTCCTCAGCTGTGGGAAGCTGGTCTGTTGAGAGGGAAGTGCTGTTGGTTGGAGTCTCAAATCCATAACTGAAGGCTCAGAAGAGCTCACCAAGAAGTCCTAAGTGTCCTGAAGGAGAGAAAAAGCAGATGCCAAACAACAAAGAAAATCTTGCTTGACGCTGAGCATTAAAAGGGTGTAGAGAAAAGAGGAATAAAGGATTCTTCCTTTTGGAAGGAAGAATCATGGATCTGGGTTGGAAGAGACCTTAACGACCATGGGCAGGGACACCTTCCACTGTCACACATTGCTCCAAGCCCTGTCCAACCTGCCTTTGAACAGTTCTGGGGATGGGGAGTGTTCCCTCATCCAGCAGACCTGAGTGGCCCCGCACTTCGCAGGAACACAGAAGCTTCAAGAGATGTTGCTTGCCCCCAATTACACCCTAAAATCCACCTTAAATCTGCTTTCTAGTTTTGCTTTGCCCCCTTCCAGTTAATCCTCCACTGCCCTGTTCTTTCCTTGGCTTTGTCCTCTGCTGATCTCTTCTGCTGCCTCCACTTCGGGTGGTCCCTCCACCACCAGCTCAGCCCGTCTCAAATCCCTACAGTGACTCAGCAATGCCAGCTCAGGTTCATTCCCTTCATTACCCCACAATTAATGCCCTGAGAAAAGCAGGAGGGTGGAGCCATGGAGTCCTCCAAGAAGTCATTCCAAGCACGGGTGAAGGTCACAGCTGCTCCAAGGTGGGAGCTCCGTATTTCATTTAGAAAAGGATGGTTGTGGTATCTCTAAGCAAAGCACTCGACTTCCTGTGGGTTTGGATATTGTGGCTGGATAACCCTGGACGTGATAAAGCTTCTAACAGGTTCTGATAGAAGCTGTAACTGTGGTTATGGAGTCTGTAATGTCTTTTTTCCATGTGGATTCTCTGATGTCTAATAATACAGTTGAACCCAGCTGGGAAAACAATTTGTCTTTCGTTTTCATGCAACCATTTATTTTCACAAAGACTAGGAACTTCCTATTTGTGAGGCTGCTGTTCTGCCTGTGGACTGTGGCTAAAATCAGTGAGAAAGGATGGAACAGACAAAAAGGCATCATAGAATCATGGAATCACTAAGGCTGGAAAAGTCAACCCAGCATCACCACCATGTTCACCCATAAACCATGTCCTCAAGTGCCACATCCATGTCTTCTGAACACTTCCAAGGATGCTGAGCATTCAAATCCAAAAAATATTCATCTGTGCTTTAACTGACCTGGAAACTAGGCTAAAAATGAAGCAGTCCTTAAAGTAGTTGAAATACAACCAAAATAGTTCAGTGTTGATAAATAAAAAGAAATGCATTTGGGCAAAATAGAACCTAATATGAAATAGTATAAAATTAGGGAGTCAGGATGTATTTCAGCAGTTCATACTGTTATTGACACTTCTACATGTCTAAAATACCATATCTGAAAGAAGCTGGACAACTTAGAAATCAGCATATCACACAGGTGGAGGTTAAAAAAAAATCCCTGTAATGCTGATTGGTCCGAAGTCTCCCAAAATCAAGTGTGCCAGAACTATTTACCATTAATTCAAAGTACCTTTAATCTGATTTCTCAGACATTTCTCACCTCCTTCATAAGAACATGACTTGTGCTAAAAGGAGGTGTTGATTTAAGGTGGAAGTGAATGAGAAAGAGGAAAACAATAACAACAGTATAAATGACCACCAAAGACCATTTAGAATAATATTTTGTGCTGAAGCACACAAGAAGCAGCCACAGAGCCTCTTCCAGAGAGGAAATCACCTCTGGAAAAGTGGCAGCAACATCCAAATGGAAGTGGTTAGAGTAAGGTTCCAATGGCAACCATTAACACGACTATTTCTGCAGCAATCAACACCTCCTGAAGAAAAAAAGAAAGAATCTGTGCTAAGTCACAGGTGGTAAAAAGCCAACACAGCACTGAAGAGGAGGAATTGTTCAATTATTCTCCTGGGTATGAGCATTGCAAATGCAGGCACTGACACCCGTGTTACAACCTGTTACCGACCGCAGCATGCTGAAGAGATTAAAAGCTAATGACGGGCCACCATCCCTCTTAAAATCCTGTGCCAGGCCAGGGGCTTCCACTTTCTCAGCTGAAATATCCACAGTTGCAACATCAGCCCAGCGTTGTTTGTTCCTAACGAAAGAGGTGACTCACTTTCTTTCCAGGAGCTGCGCTGTAAAATGTTGATTAGAGTTTGAACCGCCCCCAAAATTTAAAGCAGAGGGGAAAAAGAATACAAAGTGATGTGTAAAAGGAGATGGGAGTCGAGGGGGAAATCAAAGCAGGGAATTCACCAGGAGGTAGAGATTTTATCAAAGCGATTGGTTCATTAGGCAGAAAATTTGACTGTCATTAACACGGTGCTGCAGTGCTTTTTGTTAGTGAGTTCTTCAGGGCAGACACCTTTGTATTTCTACTCCTAAAACACCAATTAGTACCTTGGGCAGACTACAAACAAACCAACACTAAAACGAAGCAGCGAAACAGAACCATTTGTATCTCCTGCTCTGCCTGGAGTCACCAGGACAGATTCAACTCTCTGGAGAGAGACCACATTCTTCATTCCCTAATAGTCCTCCCCTTGCTTGCTGCACATTTGCAGGAGTTAAAAAGCACAAATTTGGATTTATCTCTCTGCTTGGGCTCAGAGGGAGTTCACCATGAGATGCTGCTCTGGGAATTCTTGTTACACGTTTTGTGTGTGTGTATTCAAGCTGGTTTTCAATTAGTAACAGTGTAATTGTTGCAAAGCCCACCCAGCACAGCCAGACATCACTGCTTTCCCAAGGTGGAAGAGAAGGGACCTGTCAGACATCCTCTGAAAGGCCACACTTGGGAATTCAAAAACGGCTGGATGGGTGGAAGGAGCCAGACCTGGTTCAGTCCAGTCCATATGGCTGGAATGGGAAGGGTTCCTGACACTGTCTCCAGAAATTCAAAGGGGGTTTGCCTTGGAGAGAAACAGCTCATTCACTTCCAAGCAGAGTTTGGGAGGGAATTCACTTCTGTGGATGATCCATTTCCTCTCATCCTGGTTTTTGCTCCCTGGGAGCAGAGTGCAACCCCCCCGGCTGCCCCCTCCTGTCAGGGAGTTGTGCAGAGCCAGAAGGTCCCCCCTGCGCCTCCTTTTCTCCAGGCTGAGCCCCTTTCCCAGCTCCCTCAGCCACTCCTGGTGCTCCAGCACCTTCATCTTTCAACCTGCCCTACTCATCTTCTCTCTCCTTCCCACACACACTCTCTAAACAATATTAAATGTCTTTTCCACTTTAACTCCCTAAAATATGTTCAGAGGAAAGGTCAGGCACAGCCACAATCGGCTGGTTCAGGGTCACAGTAATGGTTAAGATGCCAGACTACAGAGTCTGAGCCTGCCATGATTCACACGGAGGGCTGGTCAGGTTATACTCGCTGCAAGGAGAAAAATGGTAATTTGGCCTTGATGATTGAGAAAACCTGAAAATCTGCCAGCCTCATCTCTGCCTGGAGTGCCAGTAGCTATTAAAGACTTAACCAGGGACACAGGCAGGAAGGCATGATTTGGGGTTTATGATTCCTGGAGCAACGTGAATGTCAAAGGTTGGGAGAGAACGATGGTCTCACCTCCATGTTCTACTCCCCGTGGTAAAGAAACAATGATTGTAAGCAACAGGGATGCATTTTTTATAGAGCTGGGGAAGCCTTTCTATGTTATTCAGGCACACAACAGCCTGTGCAGAGCCTGTGGGGTTGATGTAAAAGAGCACCCAGTTACAGTGGATTTTTGAATACATCTGTCAAGACTCACCTGAGCAGAGATGATCCCTCTCGGAGAAAAGGTGATGGATTTCATGAGCTCTCCTAAATTACCTCCCATGTAAGGAAACCTGGACAGCAGCTTGGAAACAGACCGAGAGCTCTCCTGAAGGAGTTAACCATTCGAACAGGTAATATCTGAATTTTGAAAGAATTTGGCCACTGGAGCTACTTCCCTGCAACAGTTCCGAGGAGCTGCTGCCAATGTTAACATCGGGAGGCAGCTACTGACAGGTTTCATTTTGCCCAGTCTGATGCTGCTATTGACACTCAGGCAGACAAGCCAGCACAAACAGGAATAAAAGGCCACCTTCCATGGCAACGCTTCTCAAGGAACTGAGGAATTTACCGACAGCCCTGAAATCCCTGGCAGGCGGTGGGATTCGCTTCCCAAATGTCCCGGGGCACGGAAAAGCTGATGGGACTCACGTAACAACGGCTCCTACCGCGCTGCTGGGCAGCTCCAGAGATGAGTGACAGCCTCTGCGATATCCAACAGGAATTACTGGGTAATGTGGCCTTTCGAGCAGTGGCCAAGTGATGTGGAAGATGTGGAAGACTGGGGATAAATTCCAGTTGCAGGTCAGGGTCCTTCTGAGACGACAGAAATTTTTGCAGAACCAACAGCTACTTGAATTTTTCTTCAGGCTCGACAGCAAATTTCTTCCACAAGAGTTAATGGATGGGGCTTGGAGCAAGCTGGGGCAGTGGGAGGTGGTCCTGCCCACGGCAGGGGGTGGGAATTAGATCATGTTTAAGGTCCCTTTCAACCCAAACCATCCGTAACTCTAATTACCGTCCAAATTTCTGCCTCTGCATCTTCTACCCCAGTTCACCACCTAACCAGGCAACTCTGTGCTAGTGCAGAAGGTAAAAGTGATTCAGAGGGAGGAAGCTGAGCTCATTTTGCCAAGTCCAGGGGAAGGGTGAGCTGTGTACCAGAATGTTCCCTCCCAGACCGCGATCTTCACACCCTGTGCTCAGAGCAGTTCCCAGTTTTCCTGCCTTGGAGAAAAGGGGATGTGGGTGCAAGCTGGGAGCTGAACTCCCAGCTCCAGCTCCTCTGCTTCTCAGAAAAATCAGCATCCCTATACTTGGATTCTGAATCCAAAATTTAGGCCTTTAGTCCATCACTAGTTTGAGGACTGCAGAAAACCCTTAATCTCAGCAAATTTAACCTGGTCTCAGATTCACGCCACTTTAGGAAAAGATTTTACAACATTCCCCAGAAGTTGTGCTTTGTCTTTAAAGCAGAGCTGACAATAACGTGAATCCTGGAGAGGTGAAAGTCATGGAAGAACAACAATGTAAAGGTTTGAAAATGATTTTGGAAACACCAAAAGGCCTGCAGAGGCAGCTGAGAGCCTGTTATTGATGACAGATTAGCCAACCCCACAGGGTACAATTTGCATCTGATTCACAGGGACTGGAAGAGAATTAGGAAATTGGGATTATAAGGGGATTAATCAGACGGCTCCAGGGATCCCATTCATCTGACTGCTGAAGGGTCCTAGAGCTGCTGTGCACTGCCTGAGCTGCATTTGGGAAGTTATTTGAGGTTTGCTGGGACAGGAATATCAGATTGGAAGGAGGGAAGAGATAAAAGTTTGCTGGTTTTCCACTCAAAGCGAGCCATTATCAAAGTTATGTGACCACGAGCTGAGATTAAGGACGGTAGTAAACCTCAAATCCCAGCCTAGAGCTGAAAACCTTTGAGATTTAATGCTCCCGATTCCTCCAGCCCTCACATTACCAGGAGTGACTGTTAAAAAAAATAAAACAAATCAATCATTCTGGAGGAACTGTTGTGCATCCTGAAACAAAGGGAAAGGATGAGATCATCGCTGTTTCTTCAGCCTTGGTGAGGTCTCCAAGTGAACATACGAAGCAGATGAGGAGACTTGCCTCAGCAACGCCTGCCAATGTCAAGGCAATAAATAAATGTTCAGAGAATGAGGCTGCACCTTCAGCTGATGTGGCAGCACACCGAGCTGCTGTCAGAGCTGGGAAACCTGCGGACTCCCAGGATTTCTGGGAAAATGAAGATCTGGCGCTGCGCTTCCCCGAAGGGAGACCCCAGAGCAAAGCCACTCTGGAAAGGGTCAGGCTGCCAGGCAGGCACTTTAATTAGAAGAAAAACACTTCCAAAGCCTCTTTGCCATTGTGATCTTCTGTGTTGAACTTGGCATTACCGTGGAGTTCTTGGGCTGTCCTACACCAGGGACACCAAGGCCCAGGAAGCACTGAAGCAGTTTGTCCCAAACTGCTCAGCATCAATATTTGATGTGGGGACTCCTGGTTTTCTTCCTGCATTTCTCTTCCTGGGCTGTGACCACTGAGGTGGATTTTCACATGAAGCCAGAAGAGCCGGGACTTTTTGTGCCTCTCTTAATGGTGAAAATTAGGAATGAACCCGAACTATTATTAAGTGTAACAAATGAGCTGCTCTAACCAATTCCTAACTGTGTTTACAGTTTTCCAAGAATTGGTTCCCGACCCGGAGTCACAGCCCAGGCCCTGGCACAGCTCCAGGCACACCGAGGCATTCCTGGTAGAAGGTTCTCTTTGCTCCACTTCCCATTCCCTCTGCCTCAGACCCTTCACTTTTAGGTCACATAAAGACAATACATAAAAGAAAACCTCTGATGTTCATCTCCAATAACACTGTCCAAATAACCTCTTCTGTGAGGACAATTTTTGTCTGACCTTTGTTCCAAATCTGACAGCAAAATTCTGATTTTTATAAAACTGTCTTGGAAAATACTTTTTTTTCCCCTAAACTTAATTCACCTTCTGGCAAAAGTCTAAACAAACAGTTAGGAGTCAGGCTGAATTTATGCCCTTTGGAGAAAAAAACAAACCACCACAAAACACCACAATATCTACAGAGATGTCTATTGACCCAGCAGTTATCAGAAATGTGGTGGGGTTTTTTTTTATTTTATTCTTTCTGGCACAAACCCAGCTTTCTAAACAGCCAGTGACCCACTTTCACCTAGCTGGCCTCTGAAGTTGAGAGAAGATTCCTACCCTCTGGACGCTGGAGGCTCTGTTTGAAGTCCCTGCTGTCAGGAGATGGTCAGTTTACGTCTCCTGTCCTAGGACAGGAAAAGGATGCACTCTCAGCTCCATGTGTTGCAGGGAGATAAGCACAAAGATTTCTGTCCTATGCCCTTATCAGCTTTTCCTGCTACTCTCCAGAACAGACACCACCAAGACTGGCAGTAAAAATTAAACTTAAGCAAAAGAAGGAGGAAAAAAAAAAAAAAAGAGAGAGAGAGAGAGAGAAGAACTTCTCATAACTGTAATTCAAAAGGTTGATGTTTTGGGGCAAAAAAATATGCTAGGATTTTTAGGAGTACTGGAAACTACCTAAAATCTTCTATATCCTCAGTGTAAACTGATCTACTCTGACACACCCAGGATGACTTAGGGTTTCAAAGATATCTCACTACTTAAACAATCTTTACTACATGAGAATTCTTCCCCTCGGAAATAAAACCAATTAGCTGGCAAAAGGACATTCCCTGCATGTGGAAATGATCGTGGAATTACAGAATGGTTTGGGCTGGAAGAGACCTTAAAGATCAACCTGTTCCACTCCCTGCCATGTGCAGGGACACCTTCCACCAGAACAAGTTGCTCCAAACCCCTTTCTATAAATTAATATTTTTATTTCATGGTTTCTTTTGCTCCAAACCTCATTCTATAAATTAATATTTTTATTTCATGGTTTCTTTTGCTTTTCCTTCTCTCTCTGCTGCTCCCTCCTTCTCTTTATGTTCCTTCAGTCCTGCCACCTCATTTTCTTAGTGTGCAGAGGACAGGCTAGGCAGAGCCTCCAAGGATTTTGGGTTATCTGCCATCTCTCCATCTCCTGCCCACATAGGATTTAATTTATGGGTGCTTCAGTCTCTATAAAACTGGAGTCACTTCTTGTTAAAACATTGTCAGCCACAAGTGAGATGGACTCAAGGTCATTTCAGGAGGCACCTTCAAGTAAGACTTGGACATGGAGGTGAAAAATAAACCCAGAGGGAAACCAAGTGTCCAGCTCTCCACAAAGCCCCACTCGGATCTACCAATGTAGAGAGAAACAAAAATCATCTAGCAAATACCCACATCTAATTCCCAAATGGCTGGTTTAGAAACCTCAGGAATTGTTCCCATGCTCCTCCTCAACTCTCAATATCATTATTAAAATCATGGCTGCATTGCCAATTTATAAATTGAAACAGTTTTAGAAAATACCCTTCAGATAATTGCAGCAGCTGTTAAATCCACATCACAGATGTCACAGGGTGCCAAAAAATGAGGGGAGAACTTTATGGATGTGACAGGGCAGAGAAAGTCCCTGAGCACTTCAAGATTCCCAAATTCTAGACTTACTTCTGCTACCAATTTCTTCTAGGACAAGGTGTTTGGGGTGAAGTTTAACAGCCCAGTTTCATTTTTAAAAGCACACAAGATCCTCAGATATATTAACTTTCCAGGTGATTGGAAGACATTACTATGTATCTGTAGAGGAGAGCATCTGGAGACCCAAAGCAAACACAGATCAATGAAACCATAATGCATATATTGATTTATTAGGCAAAGCAGAACTTCCCTCTTAGAAATTGCTGGTCCTCCTCCTCCTCCTTAAAAGAAGGTTCCAAAGTTTTGCTTGTAAAATAATTGTTGCTGATACATTTTTACGCTTAAACTTGACTTAGTGTCCTCAATAAATGAAAAAACACTTCTCTGCATACATGGAATATCAAAACTGCTGTTACTCTTACTGCTACTGAGTAAAGAATTCGAAAGGCAAATCATGAGATCTCAGCATTTCTCCAAGTTCATTCTGCCATTTCTCTTTAAGTTCTACCACAATAAAGAAAAATTTCCTCCCTCAGACCTCCTGCAATAATACAAATATAAAGAAATGACGATGAAATGCTCTTTGGGCAGGACAGGAATCATGGTGATGGCATCAAAAATGACAAATATTCCCTCAAACTGGAATGAAAGAAGTATTTTAAGACTCTAATCACATGAAAGCAGCATTGAACCCAGCATTCTGGATAAACCAGCGTGTGTGTGTGTGTGTGTGTCCGGGTGTGCTTATCCCTGGATATCAGACAGCACAGGAAAGGAAGAGTTGAAACACTTGTCCAGAAAATGCTCAAAAAGAAAACACAGCCAGGACAAATTTAGCAGCTTTACTTAGCTGGGATATCAAAGGCAGAGCTGACTGGAAAAGCAACCACCTCTCAAGAATGGCAAAATAAACTCAGGCGAGTCTCGGGAGGAAAACCCGGATCAGAGGCTGGGTTTCGTTAACTGCTGCTGTTTGGGGTAAGTCAGGTCCTTTCTGACACTGCTGAGATAATCTTGTCAAAGAACAACAAAAATGAAAAGCCAAAAAAAAAAAAAAAGAAAAAAGACAAAAAGACAGACACCAGCCATTTCAGGGGGAATCTGTTTGGCAAAGTGGCTTTGAGGCGGTGTCTGAAGAAACAAAACTTGGAATGAGCTTCCTAAAACATTTCTTTTCTTTTTTCTTTTGGTCTCCTTTGGAAAAGTGAATTTCAATAGGCTGATTGGCAACTTGTTTGTTGATCAAAGCAAAACTCTGAAACACATCTGAAATAGATTTTCTGAATAAAAAAAAAGCATTTCACGCTCAATTCAGAAGAAAGTTTCCCCATCAGAAACTAGGCTATTTGAAATTTTTTTTTAGAAGGAGGTTTCCATCAACTAAAATGAGCCAAAAGTGACATATTTTAATAAATTCTGTCTTGAAGACATGCAGACCTATTACCTGGATATGATACCATAATAATGGCTTGGAAACGTGACTTTCTATCCAAAGTTCATTAATTTGGTTGTATTACACAGAAGAGGATTTACCTCAGACTGGGAAAAACATCTGGATCTCTTGTCTTGCACTGACCAGAATCACAATTTGATGCTCAGAAATAGTCTGGAGTTAGATGGGAGCATGGCATCTGCCCATCTCTGGCGAAAAAACAGAGAAGGAAAAAGAGGGAAAAAAAGAAAACCCTCAACTTTTCAAGCTGCTGAGACTTCACCTGGGGAAGTCTTCCTGGAGGATTTAGCACAAGCAGCAGAGGAAGTGTGTCAACATGATCTGTACCATCCAATGGATAAAACTGGCTTTGGAATTCACCTTCCCAGTGCCAAACTCCCGCTGCCGAGAGACTCAGAAATTGAAGTGATGTCAAGCAATTTCCCTTGGCTCCCAGTCATGCCAGAGACAGACACTCTGACGCCGAGGGAGGATGATGGGGAGATAGCAGGTCCCTCTCATTTTCACAAGAACTCCAGGGAACTGCTCTCATATCTGGTGCAGAATTAATCAAGATAAGTTAATGTGTGATAACATGTATCTGAATGGGAGAAAACCTGGGCAGCTCCTGCCTCTCCAGGAGTAAATTTAGCGGCTCTCCAAGAAACACAAAGCTGCCCTTTTCTGCCCTGATTCACCCCAAAAGCAGAGCTCGGGCTGGGGAATTGGAAAAAAGGACAAGGTATGGTATAGGAATGTGACACAGCAGAGAAGCATCTCATAACCCTGACAAATCATTGATGCTTTTACACCCTGGCACAAGAAACTTTCACCTGACCCACAGATACTCCTCCTGCTGCTACTCTTAAAATACTCCACACTAAAAACAAGTAAATGGCTTATGCATCCACAAAAATAAGTATTTTGAGGTATTTCACCGAGGTCTGAACTCTCTGTGATTGCTACATTGCCACTGTGACATATTTTATATTAAATGAAAACATCAGAAACAATTGGAACACTCAAACTGGGGGGAAGGTGAGAAATTGGAAAAAGGTTTGGGTTGCAACCACGGAAACTGGAGTGTGAAGAGACCACTGAGCAAACACACAGAGACACTTTTCTCCCTGTAACCCAAATGCATAATGCAAACTGCTGCCTTCCCAACCAGTTCTGCCTTCCAAATCCCAGAATCCAGAATGGACTGGGTTGGAAGTGACCTTGAAAAATTCAGTTCCCCTCTGCCATGGGCAGGGACACCTTCCACTATCCCAGGTTGTTCCAACTCCCATCCAACCTGGCCTTGGACACTTCCAGGGATCCAGAGGCAGCCACAGCTTCGCTGGGAAATCTGTACAAGGGNTACAAGGGTCTCCCCGCCCTCACAGCCAAGAATTCCTTCCCAATACCCCATCTATCCCTGCCCTCTGGCAGTGGGAAGACATTCCCTGTGTCCTGTTGCTCCAGGCCTTTGCCAAAAGTCCTCTCCAGCTCTTCTGCAGCCTCCCTACAGGTACTGGAAGGGGCAATTAGGTGACCCTGAGGCCTTCTCTTCTCCAGGCTGAACAATCCCAATTCCCTCAGCCTTTCCCACAGCAGAGCTGCTCCATCCCTCAGATCATCCTGGTGCCTCCTCTGGACTTGCTCCAGCAGCTCCACATCCCTCCTGTGCTGGGCCCCAGGGCTGGGGCAGCTCAGCAGGTGGGGTCTCACCTGAGCAGGGCAGAATCCCCCCCTCCTCTGCTGCCCATGCTGCGATATTCCACCAGCTCACAGGGTCTAAACACTCTGTGCACCTTCAGCCATCCCAAATGAGGCACTCTGCAGACTCCTGGAGTCTTCAGGCCACACGACAGCACGGAGCGCGCCAGGAATCACACACCAGCAAGCAAGAGCTGTGCGTGGAGCACTGTGAAGTGTTCACGTGGAATTCCCAAGGAGTGCCATCAGCTGGATCTGATGAATAAACCGTGCCAGCAAGGCACACGCTGTGTATTTGTGCTCACAAGCACTTCCAGGCACACAGACGAGCACCAGGCCTGCGTGCCTTATACACAAGGACATCGCTTATGCTCAGGTAGCCAAAGGCCTCTAAAAATATCACCTGGTATTTTTACAGGGAACACTGTCTGGAAAGCTCTCATGCTCCATTTTCCCACCTGCATTGTTCACAAGGTGACATCCATCAGCAGCATCCCAGAAGGATGGCATGGATTAATAGAGCAACTCTAGAGGCTGAGTTCCCAGCCAGGTATTTATATCCCTTCCCTCGTGAGCCAGCTGACTCTGCTTAGCTAAGGAATTGTAACCCCTCCCAAAAAGAGCAAAAGTGTCAATACATCAAAAAAATGGATTCCAATAGGGAAAAAAAATTCCAAATTTGTCTGTTTTGTTTGCAGACTTGTTGGATATGGAGTAGCTTTCTAAATGGAAGGTGATGTGACCAGCATATTTCCCTGAGGCACAATTTGCCTCTCTAATAAAACAATAACTTCCCACTGTGCTGTCATGAATAATATCACCTGAAATAATGCCTATTCCTCCTTTAATCCAGGACTGTATGGAAGGATGAGAAAAGCATTCCCATGCATGACAAACGAACAGCAAAGCAGCAGGGCTGGCATCAGAAACTGTCTCTTCTTCAGAACTTCAGTTATCTCACCAGAGACTGGTAGTGAAAACACAAAGTCTTTCAGCTCCAGATGTGTGAATTTGGGCTCAAACTTCAACCATTTGAAGCAATATGAAAACAGAAAGAGCTGAAGTCTCAGCCATCTCAACCTGCAAACCTAAAACCAGTAAATATCTATACTGCCTTGTGGGGCAGTTGCACCCCAATTCCTTCCTAAGAAGAGATCCTGCTGTGTGTTGTGTCCTAAAACATTTCCTAAAAAAAATGCCAGGGTATTTCATGGAACCATCATTTGGCCAGGGACTGTGCTTCCAGTTTAAAATCATGGAGAATCATAAACCAGTAAACTTTCACTTTTTTTTTTTTTTTTAGTTTACTAATAAAACATAGAACTTGTGAGCTTTGTTGTCCATCAGAAGGTTGGGATTGTGTCCTCTCTATCTCACAGCAGTGCTATGAGGAGTGGGACAGGTGAAGGGGAAATTCCTCCTGCTTAGAAGACTCCAGATTTTGATCTGTTCTTCAGGATCTAACACCCTGTCCTCTCCAAGTACCTGGTACCTTCCGCAGACCAGAGAGGGAAGACTGAAAAGAAAGGATGTAGATACAACTGCAGTAAACAACACAGAAAGAATATTCCCAAATTCCCAGCAAGAATATTCCCAGTCCTGTCTTTGGAGCAGCATTTGAATTGCATGTAGTAAATAAAGACCAAGGGCACACCCTAAATGAAAAAAAAAGAAATACTGAATAGCTGTTCATGATGTGAGTGCCATTTCCAGAGAAGTGAACAGTACATAATTATGTAATTAACAATTATGATTGTCTAAATAATCTCATTGTAGGGTTGGAGCGAGTCGAGTTACATGATGAAGCTCAGATCCAGCATTTCTAGGGGGTTTTTTGTTTGGCGTTCTTTCTTTTTTCTTACACAAATCGGTGTTTGAATGAGGTTCAGTATAATATGTGGAGAAGTGACATTATAGAGGGCAGAAAAAGGATGAAATAAACCTTAAACTCCTGACTGCACAAGAAGGGCATTGTATAAAGGTCTCTAGGAGACATGGCCTGATCCACTCAACCAACTCCAGCACAGCCAGCCCAAAATCCCTCTAGGAGAACACGCAATTCCAGGCCGATGAAGTATAAGCACTGAAATTCTCATGGCAGCTTAAACATTCCTTGTATGACATCCTCATGTGTCTTAGGTTGGGAAAATCCTCCCAAAATTTGATGGGTTTTATTAATTGGTGTCCAAGGCCCAGCTTGATGGGACTCTGAGCAACCTGGGATAGTGGAAGGTGTCCCCGCCCATGGCAGGGGGTAGAACTAGAGGAGCTTTAAGGTCCCTTCAATCCAAACCATTCCAGGACGCCAGGACTGTATTTATTCCAAGTTTTTTCAAGATGGCCCAAAGGCATAAACTTTCTAAACAGACATGTCTTTCAAAAATTAGCCATAAAAACCCAAGAGCAACATCCTCTCCCTCAAACAAATAATTTTCAAATACAGTGCTTATGACACCAGGCAGAAACTGTGAAACAATTCAGAATTTTGATTTCAACCAAAACTCAAACGTACACTTCACTGAAAACTAATTGGAGAAAATTTACATTGGATTGTTTGACTGTGTCAACCAAATACACAGACGGTAAGAAAAACTGAAATAAAGAGAAGCTAAAATGTTAAAAATCAACACATTATTTCAGCTTGCATTGAAACTTAGAAAGCCACCCTTTATATGTCATGGTTTAGATTAGATATTAGGTTGAGATTAAATACTGGGAAGAAATTCCTCCCTGTGAGAGTGGTGAGGCCCTGGCACAGGGTGCCCAGAGAAGCTGTGGCTGCCCCTGGGGCCCTGGAAGTGTCCAAGGCCAGGCTGGATGGGGCTTGGAGCACCCTGGGATGGTGGAAGGTGTCCCTGCCCATGGCAGGGGGTGGAATGGGATGAACTTAAGGGGATGAACCCTTCCAACCCAAACCTTCCTGTGATTCCATGACCTTATGTTAAAGCGATAATGGCTTTTTACAAGTAACTGTTTCATTGTTTGCCTTACAAATGGATTCTTTTCATCAAATGCTCCTTTATGAATTTTCTGAAGGCAATAACATTTTTACTCTTATGGTTTCAGAGTGGACAAACCCCAGGTTTTCCTTCAGACAGAGCCACAGCTATTCCTCCAGGAGCTGACATTACCTCTGCCCCAGCCAGGCAGTGCTGAAATCAATATTGCAAGGCTTGCAAAACAGAAAGTCCCTTCCCACTCAGACGGTTCAAACCTGTCTGCAGCCTGCTGGACTCCTCGGAGCCACTGGATGCTCCAATAGCTTTGGCAGTGCAACTTCCCATTTTCACTGGGGTCAGCCAGAACAAGATCAGACCACATTCCTGGTGGCCAGCAGGTGATCTGTGCTTGTGTAAGCTCAGGCACAAAGGCACAAGTTTACCTCCGTGTCCGAACGCAGCCGGCAGAGCTCGCTCTGCAGAGCCACCCGCAGTGAAAAGAGCGGCTCAAGAATGGATTCCAAAAAACCGCAGCCCACTGACACAAGGACTTTATGGAAGCAAGATCCTGGCAATGGAATTCATCCACCCTGGCTGCAGAGCCAAGAAGGCCACTTGCACCTTCAAACAGCTCAGTGGTTTGTTCACACATCAGCAAGTGAAACAGGAAAATAAGTTATTCCTTCTCATTTAATGAAAAAGGATTAAAATTATACGAAAATTACTTGAAAGTGTTCGAGAATGGTTTTAGCAAGAATTAGGGGGAGCACTCCCAGTTTCTGGGAGCTGAAATTGGAGTGCTCCCAAGTCAGAGAACAGCTGCCTGGAAGGTATCAACCCTAATAATGCTGTGAATAGAAAGTTAACCAATAACAGAATCCCAGGATAGTTTGGGTTGGAAGGCACTTTAAAAATTACCCAGTTCCAACGGCAGGGACACCTTCCACTAGCCCAGGTTGCTCCAAGCCCCGTCCAACCTGGCCTTGGACACTTCCAGGGATCCAGAGGCAGCCCCAGCTTCTCTGGGCACCCTGGGCCAGGGCCTCACCACCCTCTGAGTGACATTATTAGGTAATATTGAATAAGATATTAATATTAGAATAAGATGTAGCAAATCCTTTACATGCTTTTAAATGTGCCCTTTTGCTTCTGTACTTGAAAGACGACTGAACAGCTCGGGTCCCTCCCCAGCTGGTTATAGCAGAGGGGGACAGTATAGAAAAAGGGTCATCAGAAATTTTAAGGAAAAAAAAAAAAGGAAAAGATACTTTGGTTCCAGTTAAAGCCAGAATGACCATCATTCTAAACAATTAATTCAGCGAGGTTTTTCTTGGTTTAGAAGCCACAGTCTCCTGTTACAAGCTCTGAATCACGTCTCTATTCTCTCAAACACTGTTCAGGACAGCACTGGGCAGCCCCAGGGAATTAATCCAGCATTCCTCAGTTTCCCTGGTGGAGAGTATTCCAGGGCTGTTAAAGAGTTAATTAGGCAGAGCTTTGTGCATCGCAGCTTCACTGTTTCAGCAAGTCTCTGGTGACACCTAATTAACAAATCTCTGATGAGCTGTTTCTTAGAGAGCTCAGCAAGGTGCTCCACGAAAATGTCCTTTATCATTCCAGGCAGGAAGCTCCAATGTCCTGCTGCCCCTCTGCCCCTTGGTGAGGGGATATCCCTGATTCTCCTGGCTGGCTCTAAGCTGTCAATCCTGCCCCCCTTCCTCAATAAAAGCTTATTTACTAAACTTGGGCGCATTTCGTACAAAGCAAAAAACAGGCAGCTACATCAAAGCCTCCCTATTATCACTCCCTAGTGAACTGTGAAAATATAAATTCAAAGCTGACAAGCTAGTTAGACTTTTAACTAAAATCTGAGGGCAATTAACTTTAACCATGCCACTCTGCTACTGTACTCCTGGCACCAACTTTAAGAAGTGGCCCAAATTCCTCTGAGGAACAGAAAGACCATTTATCTCCTCTATTTATTCAGGGCAAACCTCCTCCTTCGTGTCAAGCTGGGAATGCAGCGTTGCTGACTGTGACTGGCAGTGATAAAGGAGCTGGTATGATTTTCAAATGAGCAGCATGTCCTGTTTTCCCAAATATTGGAGAAAAGAGAATAATATGCCCTCCTAAATAAGAGCCAGGTACCGATTCGGAGCTGCACACTAGGGAAAAGGTGCCTATAAATTCCTGGACACATAAAGCTCCCGCCTTAAGAAGGATTTCTGCTTGGATGTCCTACAGAAAGGTATTTTAATTTGCAGAACTTGAGAAAGGAAAGCAATCAGAAGTGACAGAAAGATCATTTACCTCAAGGATAAGTTAGGAAATGACATTAATTTACAGAATAATTTCTGTACACGTGGTCCCTTCCAACGTTCCTTGAGGTCTTAGCCATGTTCTGAGACTGAATCCTTTCAGTAGCACCAAAAATGGGAGTCTCTGTCCATGGCAGGGGGTTGGAACAAGACGATTTTTAAGGTCCCTTCCAACCCAAACCGTTCTGTGATTCTGTTCTATGAAAAATATAAGACAGAAACTGTCAAAAGCATATTGCCTTGCCTAAGTATCTATATGGAAAACAAAGTAATAGAAAGCTGTTATATATTTGCAATATATGATTATAAACCAAGAGCTTTGTACCTAAAGCCCAAATCAAATATTTAATATTTAGTGGAAGTTTTATATCTGGAGCCTCAAATTATCATATTCAATGGGGAGAGGTGACTCTGAAATGCACAGGTCACACCTTAAGCAGGTCAGACAGCCCTTCACTGGGGCTTTTCCCCTGCTTCTTGGATGTTCCATCACTATATTTAACCTCTCACCTGGGATCAATCTCCCTCTCCTTTAGGCATTTAGCTTAACCCTGAAACGATTGGAAAATATTGCCTTGAATCCATCAGGATCAGCAGATCTCCCCAGCAACAACATATCCTGAAGGACAAAACAAGAAGCCAAGTGGGTGCCTCCTGCATGACACCCTGAAGGTGATTTTGTGTCAGGGCCCTTAAGTGGTGTCAAACCCCACAACTCCCCCTTGGGAGCAATTCCATCTTTTCTTTCAGGGACTTCAGACCCAGGAAAACAGAATTCTCCCACTAGCCTGACAATCCAAGTCCCAGAAAAACTGGTTACCAATTAGGACAAAAAAGTTTTGCATCTTTCAGTCCAAAACTTTTAACCATAAAAGCTTCTTGAAAACTTGTGTACGGAAAGTGTTTTACAGATGTCACGGCAAAATTCTAATCCCTTGTTGCCTGACATGAACTTGAGATAATTTTTCCTACTTCCTAAGATTCCTCTGAGAGTGTGAGCGGTTCTCATCCCTTCAGCCACTCTGTGAAGGTGAAGAGCACTTTGTTCTGCTGATACAGGAAAGAAAGGAGTTTCAAGACTCAAAATTCTGTGATTGGAACAGGATCTGTCACAGCCCTGCAAGGCTTTAGGTATGGTACAGAATGGAGGTACAGAATTTGGGAGCAGAAGGGCCCTACAAAGCCCACTGTGGGTTAAAGCAGAGGGGCAGCATCTCCTCTAGCCTGGAAGATTCCCAGAAAGCGAGAGCAAGCCTGGACTGGGCAGGGAGCCCTTTATTGTTATCAGTGTTTTTGTAGAGCCGGTTGCCAGGAGTGACAAAGCTCTGTTTTCCAGGAGCGAGCGCTCGGATCAGAAGCCCCGGGCCGGAGGAGCTGCGGAGCGAGGGCTCTGCCGCTGGGCGTCTCTTGGAGACACCCATTTCCCTACGACAACGCCGGAAAAAGGAACGGGCCACGCTCCCTGCCTTTGGATGGGATCCACCGCAGTTGCTACACACAGCATTCCTTCGCCATTTGGTAACTGACAAACACCAGGCTTGCTAAGGAAGGGAAAAAAACCTGGCCCTGAAGTTGGGGAAAAGACCCCGACCCCGCAGTGCTCCAGGTGGGAAGGCCTGGGCAGAGGGGGACTGCTGGAACGAGAGGAGGGCAGGGAATCTGCAGCACAAGGGATGCACGAAGTCCTGGCTGTCAAAACAAGGGCTGCCGCTCCACTTGACCACTTAGACAAACACTCCTGCAGGGGAGATACTGCTGCACTCCTTGCCTGACCTCAGCTTCCCAAGATCCACAAATATCCAGGGTTACACCCCCCCACCCTCAGCCGTGCCCTCAGGTGAGGCTCTGGAGCACAGCATCCCTCTTCCATCCAGATTTTATGTAAACAGTCCTGCTTTTGCAGGGATTTCAGGAAAGCTGGAGACAGTCACGCTCCAGGACTCTTTGAAAGTTTAATTAAGTTACAATGTCTTAAAACCGCAATATGGGCACCATGGCTGTAAAGTTCAAAAGGTAAACAGGGGAGCACATAGAGAACACTTCCAACAGCTTTTCCAGAAATAACCATTGGGAGAAACCTGGGTAATACGCTTTGCACTTCAAAATTCTCAGTTATCATCTCAATATTTCAATGCACTTCATGAAAAACGACACACAACACAAATTAGGCTGATAGCACTTGCATGGGATCTGTGACTCATCCCCAGATTCAGTGACTGGGAAACTGGGATGCAGACCCGACCCAAGGCAGCACAGCAGGTGCTGAAACGGAACCAGAGAGCCCTGACTGTGCCTCACCTGAGCCACGTTCCCGGCATCCACTACAGACAAATCCCATCCTCCAAATCCAGAGGGGCTGGGAGAGAGCAGTTCAAAAGCAGTGATTAATAGGAGGCCTAGGAAGGCAGAAGTTAAAATAGGGACATTGTGCCTTCCCAGTGTGCAAGTTCCAACAAAAAACTTCCTCTTCCAGCCGCTTGCTGACGTGTAGGATTACCCAATTTTCTCTCATCACCTCAAAGCTTGGCCCAGCATTCTCACTGCTCTTAAGATGAAATGTAAATGAATGCTTAAGCTCCCAGCAGCAGCATAGCCACAGATATTAAAAGGCTCAATTTAGGTCACTTTGGCCAAGGCTGAATCGCTCCCCACAGAACATTCTTCAGTTCAGGAGTAGAAGCATTTTTAGGGGGAAGCAATTTGAGAACTGGATAACTCGACAGTCACGTGTTCTGTTCTATCACTGCCCCAGATTGGAGCTGGGCAGCACCAGGAGGTTTATGTAATTCGTGTCATTTATATCTTACGGTGGTCTTCATGGAACAACTGGAGTTTTGAACTGGTGCCACGACTGCACAGATTGAGTCCTCAGAAAAGGGAGATATTTAGAAAACTTAATCACCCACCAGGCTAAATGTGGTGTTTACCAACTGATTAAGGAGCTGATACTGGGATGAGCTGAGCCAGGAAAGTCAATAAAGATCTGAAGTTCTGAAATAATTTGGGAATTGTTGGAGGAAACAGCTTTTGCTTGGATGCGATAGCAGGGACATAGAGAGTCAGCCACTCCCGAAACACATCAAGACAGAATTTGGGATGTTGTCTTTGACATATTTCGTATCAAATTTCTTAGTGGCTTAATCCATCAGTAGTTGGAGAGAAATTCCACATCCACTGACACTCAGAGGACTTTACAAATATTTTACTAAACCTGAGAACTTTTCCAGGCACTTAGAGTGTTTGGTGCTTTTTCAATATTTTTAAGAATTAAAACAGTAGATGAGATTTGCAGAGAACCAACAAAACCCTTCCGCTTATTTACTTGAACTGTTCCTCTATTTTTCCACTAAATATAAACCTCACATTCATACTATGAGACATCAAAGAATAAATATATAAATAAAGGGTTACCTGAAATAATAAAATAGCTTAATTTTTTTCCTCGTCTAAGATTTTTTTACTCCATTATGAGATAAGTGGTTTAATGAATAATAAAAAAGCACCTTCAAGCTTGCACACTTGACCACAGCAAGATGTTTGTGGCAATTACTATTTTTCTAACTGCAAATAATCATTGCAAAACACACAAGCTGACAATTTGAAATTAAAAGATATTTTTTAGAAATTTTAAGAAAAACAAATTGTATTTTCTGTGAACTAGAAAACATTTCCTAATTAGCATTAGCCTTTGACTACGTTGTACTACAGAAACTTTCTTCTACTCCCAAGCTTAGATATTTCTTTGTAAAAAAGTATTGAGAATAAATAATTTTCTTTCAAGTATTGAAGCACTGAGTGACATTTAAATTCTTCAATATTCTAGAAAACAGGATTTTAGGGCATGCAATATTTTTGATCTTCCCTTCATTTGTTAAAAAACAACCTGAACCACACAGGTGACACAGGATCAGTGTTACCCTGAGCTGGGTTGGATTCTGCTGTCAAAAAACATGTCCCAGCACTTGGATAAAGTCAACTGCTGGTGAAACAGAGCAGGTTTAAAATAAACCCAGTAAACCAGGGGTAATTAAGAATTAAATCTTGAATGCTGTGGACAGCCACACTTCTCACCCTCTGTCTACTCTACTATCCATGGTGAAATCATCCTTGATCCTGAATTTTTTTGGGAGCTGAAGGTTCATCCAACAGGTTTGACTCCAGCTGCGGCAATTGGAAGGTGGCCACCAAACCGCCCTGGGAATTCTGGATCCTGACGGACTCCAGCACTTTCCACCAGCATCATCGAGGCAGAACCTTCTGGAGATCCATCCCAGGCTACAACAAAAAATTCCTGAGGAATTACCACAGACAGCAGCATCTCCTGCTCCCAAGCCAGACCAGCCTCCAGCCTGTCCTCCCCACACCCTCTGGGTTTGTAGCGCTGCGAGTCTGCAAATCCAAACATCTGAGGGCAAAGCAAACTGTCCCCAAGGAGAGATGGGACAAACTACACACCACAGACGGATTCACACCCCTTCATCCAGTGCAGGGAAAAGTTCAGACCCTGCTTGCCTCCATGGAAATTTTGGGATCTGTTCAGTAGAGTATCCAAACTCTTTCCAACTCAGCAAAACTCTTGAGCTCCCCTTAGTTGCCTTTTTTTGTGGCCGATTTCAGTTTTTATCATGAAATGGGTTGGGTAGGGAAGGACCTTAAAGATCATCTCATCCCACTCCATGCCATGGGCAGTGACACCTTCCACTATCCCAGGTTGATCCAAGCCCTGTCCGACCTGGCCTTGGACACTTCCAGGGATCCAGGGGCAGCCACAGCTTCTCTGGGCCCCCTTGTGCCAGGGCCTCCCCCCCCTCACAGCCAAGAATTTCTTCCCAGTCTCCTATCTAACCCTCCTCTCTGGCAGTGGGAAGCCATTCCCTTGGGTCCTGTCCCTCCATCCCTTGTCTCAAGTCCCTCTCCAGCTCTCCTGGAGCCCCTTTAGGTCCTGCAAGGGGCTCTGAGGTCTCCGTGGATCCTTCTCTTCTCCAGGTGCACACCCCCAGCTCTCCCAGCCTGGCTCCAGAGCACAGGGGCTCCAGCCCTGGGAGCATCCTTCTGATTCTTCTCTGATCCATTATGACATGCCCACAGGTCCCTGCTTCCTTGCTCTCTCCTCTCAAGAAACCAAAATGGGACAATATTTATCATGAACACCAACCCTGAGGCCTCTCCCACAGAGCATTCCATGAGGGAGAGCAGCAAGTCCTGACAAGGGACACATCTTCCAAAGCTGATGCTAAAGGCAACGAGCACAGGAGGCACTGACTATCCCCCTCCATGATTTGTCCTCCTCATCATCCTCTTCCTCTTTCCTTAGCTGAGGGACACACAGTTATTAACGGATGGTCAAATTAACGCCATTAATCAGCGCTTTTGTCCCTCTCTCTGCGGCAACACCGTAACTGCTCAAAGGAAACACTCTGGGATTGGTGGTGGTTTGCAGAGTGAGGCTCTGAAAAACAGACACTGGATTTCTTAACCTTGTCTTCCCTTGGGAAAACTCAAATAAGCCCAAACTAAGTTGAAATGGCCACGTTTGCAAACACGTCAGGCAGGTGGAGGGAGCTCAGTGAGAGGAAGGACCAGTCTGGACACTGGTGGGGAGCTTTACCACTGTGTCACTCTCCAGCACGAGATATTTCTCCTGACTTGGAGCTAAAAAAGCAAATATTCACAGCTGAAAAAAGAACGATCCAGCAGAGAAGCTGAAATACAGGACTGGAAGTGGAAAAGCTTGTTTCTTTAGATTTTAAGCACTTTCTCAGGCTGAATCATTTCTTTTGCTCCAGCTTCTGGTTTGTTTAACCCATCTGAACCAACCAGCAGTTTCATAACCAGTCTGATGAGCCAAAAATCAGAAGACACCCTTGGAGGAACGTTAGACACCCTTTCATGACACACTAAGTCAGCAAAAATCAGATTGCTGTGAACACCCAGTCCTTGCAGGCTGCTTGAGTAGATCCAGCTGCCACCTTAGAGGTAATAAAATGTATCCTAATCCTTGATTTCTGAGAGAACAAGCTGCTGTTTCTCTCATTCCCACAGCAGCATTATCCCTACAAGCTCTCAGGCCAAATCCCACTCCTCCAGACACAGGAACAAGCACATTCCTGCCCCAGGGAAAGCAGGGCAGGGAGGGAGACCAACTCATCATCAAGAACTTGCCCACCTGGCTTAAAAATCAACAGGAAGCCACCTGCTCGGTTCACACTTCCATATACAAATCCTGTTATGATAGGATCTAAAAAAAGGTACTTTTCCTTGTTTTGAACTGCTGCACTGCAATTTTTTTTTCTTTTTTTTTAAGGAAAGCTCTTTGATCAGACAAATATTTTTAAAAGGAAAAACAAAACAAGGCTGGTCTGTAAAGCTCAGGTCCATGGCAAGGGCTGTCCGGAGGAAGGGATTACACAGGACAAAAATAAGGTGAGGTTTATTCCCTAGAAGTCAAACTCATCTTCTTAGGTACTGGTGTGTTATTTTCTCTCATTATACACAGTTAAATAAGAAAAGAAAAAGGAAAAAAAAAGACAATTGCAAGAAAAAAAGCACCATTAGGATTTGTTTTTAGCACCCAGTTAAGCAGCTATGCCAAACATTGTTTCGTGGTCCCTTACAGGATTCCACTGCTTTAACCCTACTTACTCCAAGGATAAAAGTGTTTCTAGACCACATTTTTATGCAATTTAATTTAGAGCTGGATTTCCTCCCTCCCCTTTTCATTTTCTTTTTTTCCTCCTCTTTTTTTCTTTAAATCTCAGTGCAGAATCCCACTGGAGAACCACCTTTTCAGGATAATGTGTTATAAAACATAGGGATGACAAGGTCCAGCATAGAGATGCCAAAAGCCAGTGGGAAATCAGGCAGGCCTGCCTCTTACTCCATAGATTTTCCCCAATTATTTCATTAGACCCGTTTATGGATCTATTTTTTGTCCATGCAGTGCCCTGAGGACTGGATATGACCAACTGAGCAGCCTCAGGATATTTAAATGACAAAAGCAACTGAGCCATCCTGATTTCAGACCCACTCTATCTCAACACAAAGCCGTGTCAATGATTTCCTCTTTTTGAGAGGGGAAAAAAAATTCTTGAGGGCTTTTTTTCTTCCAATTCTGAAAACAGAAGAACTCCAATCGTGACAAAGTTCTGACTGGCCTTTTCCTCTTGCAAACCTCCACAGCCTAAAAGCTCCCACGATGAAAAAAAAAGCAAAGGCAGCAAAAATCCACCTCCAAAAAACGCAGCACAGCTTTCACACCAAGTGTAGTTAAAAAATGACTAAGTTTTCTTGATATATGAATTTGTGGGTAAACCATTTATCAATGACCTGTTTACCTGTGCAGCAGAGTCCCTCAAGCCGAGGGCCATGTCATTCCCCTTTGACTGATTAATTAGCCAATCAAGGGATATTTTTCACCGTGAGGCAGGATGGGTTATTCCAGCTAATGCCTGGTCTCTAATGGTAACACATTAAAGGCAACTCGGCTCTTTAAGCCTCTGGAAGTGACCAAAAGAGAAGGAGAGAAGATAAATCAAAAAGAACTCCCCCCAGTTTTGTTTCTGTTCCTTAACAACTCCCCCAAGGAACAAATGTGGAGGCAAGACTCTTTTCCAATGAGGAGAGGAAGAAAAAGCACCTCTACTTCCAGACTGGGAGATATTTCCTCCTCTCCCTCTCTCCTGATATCTGAACAGCGATAATTTATCCTCCAGTTGATTAACAAGGTGCTTATAGAATAGGCAACAACACATCAATACTTTGCTCTTTCTCCTTTTTATCAAAAGCACAACTAGGACAGAGTGCTGGATAAAGGAATTCTTCCTGGTGTTCCTGAAACAATCTCATCTGCATGAAGAAATATTAAATACATGGCCCAAATGAACACTTTGAGTCTAATTAATTTTCTGACTTGCTGTGTAGGATGCTGGAAGTTACCAGCTCAAAGCAACGGGGCTTTAGATCTGCTTTCCACGGGTCTCTGCTGCCAGATCTACTCTGCCTGTACCACCTGTGCAGTCCATGCAGTGCGCATGAGCTTTTAAGGTCCCTTCCAACCCAAACCATTCTGTGGTTCTATGATTTAGCCCTTCACCTCTACTGCCCTGTTGTCCTCCTTGTGACTCTGTGTTACCAGCCTGTCCCAATTGCTCCTCAGGTACAGGCAAAGGCCTTGCACTGCTCACTGTTGGCAGAAAAATGGTTTTGGGTTGGTTTTTTCTCTTCTTTTCGACCCTTCTGGCTGTGAGAGCCCATGGTGGGGTGCAGAGCAGAACTGGAGAGGCCAAAGAAGCTCCTGCAGTACTACAAAGGCTGTAGAAATCCCTTGATAATAATCACAGAATGGTTTGGGTTGTGAGGGACCTTAAAGCTCATCCTATTCCACCCTTTTCCATGGGCAGGGACACCTTCCACTATCCCAGGTTGCTCCAAGCCCCATCCAGCCTGGCCTTGGACACTTCCAGGGACCCAGGGGCAGCCACAGCTTCTCTGGGCACCCTGTGCCAGGGCCTCCCCACCCTCACAGGGAACAACTTTTCCCTCATATCTCATCTGAACCTCCCCGGTCTCATCTCAAGACCATTCCCTCTTGTCCTACCACTTGAGCGTAAATTCTGAAGCAAGTTAAACGTGCTGGTCAAAGCAGCAGAGATTTCAAAGACATTAAGACTCTAAAATATTTCATGACTGGACAGGGAAGGCCAACAGATCCACGTGCACAAGGACAGGGATTCCAGCATGAGCTCATCTCCTTTAGCCACACAGAATCCAAGCACAACACAACCACAGGAATCCAATCTTCAGTACCGGAGCCGCTCACAGAACGGATTTTGGGAGATATTTTACTCAAACTGATGCACTTCTGCCCATCCCAATGGGTCTAAAAGTGTTAAATTCATCTTTTTTCTTGGCGTCACTCACTGAGGAGCTGGGATTTCCCTCAGGAGACTCCTCCAGTGCCCCGCTGACATCACTGTGAGGAAGCCTGCTGAAGAGTAATTTTGTGTCTTCCTCTTTCTAATTGAAGTTCTCACTCCCCAGTCCCATTCCTGGCTTTTGCCTACTCTGATTACTGTCCCTTCCCTTCCTCTGCTCCTCCCTCCCTGCGACCCCCAGATATTTATAGGCAGAGAGGTCATCTTTTTTCTGCCTCTTTTCTGAGATGAACGTATCCAGTTCCTCCACTCTCTCCTTCTAGGACATGCCCTCTAACCCTGTCTCCCATTTTACTAAATCCTTTTGGACTCTCTCCAGGTTTTTGATGTCTTTTTTTTTTCTGTTCTGCTTCTCAGTCCCAAATACCTCATGCTAACTGTGGTCTCCAAAGCAGAACGGTGAAAAATCTGTGTTAATTTGTAACTCATTTTTCTCTTCTGCAGGTTTTTTTTTCCTTCCCTGGCATTGCCAAAAAAGGGAGCAGCAAATTAATTTATGTGCTAACCCTGCAACAAATTTGGTCACAGGTAAAAAAAAAAACAAAACCCTAAGGTTAAACTTGCAACTTGCCTAAAAGTCACAATTGTGAAACTCCACAAACACCAATATCCTGATTGGTATTTTGCAGAGAGAAAGTCGAGGTGCAGGGAATGGTATCAGTTCACCCACAACTTCAGGGAGCCCATGGCAGAGCCAGACTTTAATGGATTTTCAGCTATGTCCCTTAAGATTAGCCAACATGCTTTTCTGATAAGTGCTGGGAAATACAAATCAGTTGAGGAAGTTCTGCAAAATGTGTCAGAAGACAATTTCCTGATTAAAAAACAACCAAAAAAAGAAGCGAAAAAGCACCAGGGGTGGACAGTTCCATTTCTAATGCCTAACAAGGAAGAAATCAGTGCAAGCCCGAGACTTTCGGGCTACTTGGATTGGGTGGCTTAAGGGAACTTACGCAGGTTTACACCCAAGTTACACAAATTTGGAGGAAGCAGATTACTCATGGAATGGCCTGAGCCATGCATGTGAGATGGATGCAAAACACTCAGGTTTTTATGCATCTCCAACAGGGTTTGAGTAAATCAGAGCTGCTCCCCCAGCCCCCAGAGCGAAATCAGTGCCAGAATCATGTTGTTCAGCAACCAAGTCGGGACCGTCTGCAACTCATTCCCAAATCCTCAGCCTCACTCAGGAGCATTTTCTCCAGTGATAAGGCTTCATCAGGAAACACAGCTGGATGGAGGAAGGAAATTCTGAGAAGCAAAAAAAATAGTGGGGGTTCCAGGAAGTTCAACCAGATAGGAACTAATGGAATTTGTTTTTCTGTCTCCCCAGCTCCCAGTGTTCCTAAGCAAGTGAGAAAATCACAGGGAAAGTGGGGGCAAAAAACAAGTCTGGCAGATCTTACCCTGCAAAACAGGTCCTCGCTGCAGGTCTCCAGAGAGCATCATAATTACAATTCAATATTTTCGATCACTCGCTCTCCCTGGGAAAAACTGCAGACGTTTTCAATTTAGGTCCACTCTGAAGCCCAGCCATTGTTTTCTTCCCCACCTCGTTTTTTTGACTTGTATTTTTTTGTTGTTGTTGTTTTAAACAAAGGTCCCTGTATAGTTTATTAAGGAGGTTTGAGTTGGACACATGATTTATCAAAAATAATTTAAAAAAAGGACTGTTATGTTGAACGTTCAGGAGGATTAAAGGTTGCAATTGCCTCTGATTAGTAACACATATCCCAGAACCATCAAAACAACAGCATTGTACTTTTATTACTTCTAGAGAAACTCTTTTTGACCCTCAGGGGCTAAGAGCATTTCCTTCCACATCCTTTGCAATTCCCCTCTTTTGCAATCTTTACAATCCTCTGGCCAACTCCCTCTTCCTTTGATAAGGTAGATAATCCAAGTTTCAACATTCCCCACTTACTGCTGCAGAGCTGGTGTGGAACAAGAGAAAGGATCCGTTACCAGACTGGTCCTGGGCCACTGAGACAGTTAAACAGTGAGTCTGAGATCAGCCCCACAGTTAGGAGAGCTCAGATTAAGCTCACACAGAGCCACAGGCTACTGCACAGGTCAAGATCATAGAATGATTCCTAATGTCCACACTGGAAAAGAGTGGACAGGACTACCTGGAACAGTGACACATCTGATTTGAGACCCTGTTTATCCCTGCAGCAGTTCAGGGCTCACAGATTTTTGATGAGCAATTCAGAAGAGCCAGGATTATCTTGCTGGTCCAGAGACCATCACTGAGCCTTGAGTGCTCCTACTGATTCCCCTTGGAGCATAAGCACAGATGGAATTCCCTGTGATTTGCTTTTTTCCTCCATTTTCCTAACCTCTAAAGGCAGTTTGGTGTGACACCAGCCAGCCAGTCAGAGCTAGCGCAACAGTAGAGAGGTTCAGGTTGGATTCAGGAAAAATTTCTTCATGGAAAGGGTTGTCTAGCACTGGAACAGGCTGTTCAAGGAAGTGGAGGAGTCACCATCCCTAGGAAAGTTCAAGAAACATGTGGCTATAGCACCTGAGGACATGGTTTAGTGGTGAACAGGCTTGGGAGTCGAAGATTGTAAAGGTCTTTCCAACCTTTCCAATCACATGATTCTGTGATCTCTTCTGCCCCTTAACTGATCTCTCTTATCCACCCACTGAAATTTTGTCACAGGCTTAAACTGGAGGCTTCAAGGAAGGCTGATAATCAAAACTGTGGACAAACTCCTGAAGAAGTTGCCATAGCTGACCCTACTCTGAGCAGAGTGACTCCTCTGGAGACCTCCAGGTCTCCTTCAATCTCAGCAATTCTGTGATTCTATGAAAAGCAGTTCCTGCATCTTCCCATGAAGTTATACCCAAGTTTTTCTGATCCCAGATTGAAACAAACAGAAATAAGGGAAAAAGAATTAAGCTGAAAATCTTTGTCAAAAGATCAAGAGTGGAAAGGTAGCTCTCTTTGGGGCTGGTAGGTCATTTGGTGCACATCAAATGTTTCTCAAACTGCACCGCTGAGAACAGAAGAGAGACACAGTACCTCAGAAAGAGCCTCAGAGATAGGACTTCAAGCTATAGAATCATGGAATGGCCTGGGTTGGAAAGGAGATCATCCAGTTCCACCCCCTGCCATGGGCAGGGACACCTCCCACTATCCCAGGTTGCTCCAAGCCCTGTCCAACATGGCCTTGGACACCTCCACCGATCCAGGGGCAGCCACAGCTTTTCTGCACAGCCTGTGCCAGGGCCTCAGCAGCCTCACAGTTAAGAATTTCTTCCTAATATCCCATTTAACTCTGTCTTCTGTAAGTTTGAAGCCATTCCCCCTTGTCCTGTCCCTCCAGGCCCTTATAAATGGTGTCTCTTCATCTTTCTTTTAGCTCCTTTCAGATACTGGGAGGCCACAATTAGGTCACCTCAAAGCTTCTCTTTTACAGGCTGAACAATCCCAATCCTCTCAGCCTTTCCTCACAGCAGAGCTGCTCCATCCCTCTGATCATCCCGCTGCCTCCTCTGGACTCGCTCCAACAGCTCCATGCTCTCCTTATTCAGAATCCCCCCCCTCTCCTGCTGCCCACGGGGGTTTCTGGGCTGGGTCATGTCCAGCTCTCACCCCTGGTGCCCCCAAGTCCTTTTCCCAGGGCTGCTCCATCCCTTCATCCCCAGCCTGGACTGATCCCTGGGGCTGCTCTCATCCAGATGCAGCACCAGCACTTGGTCTTGTTAAATCCATGGGATTCCTGTGGGTCACTGCTCCAGCTTTTCCAGGATCAGTGGGGGTACTTCCATGTATCATCTCCACTGCAACCACAGCTGGGAACCTGCAGTCAGATTCATGGCTAGGAGCAGTTCTGGCTCCTGTGGAAGTATGGAAGCCCTTATCTTGTGAACAGGGAAACCAGCCCAGGGTTGTAGGAGCTGAAATGAGAAGGGAACTAGAGCCTACCACAACCTGCAGGCAAACCCAAGGCTCTTGTGGGCTCTTCCTACATCATCTCCACAGGGGAACAACTCAGTTCCAGCAGAATGGCAGCACTTTCCTGCCCCTGCAGTGAGCTCTGTGCCTCAGCAGGGAAATGCCCAGAGCTCGGGGATTTCAAAGCAGAATGCAAACACAGAGAATTCCCGCAAAGCCTCACGGGGCACTTCGCTTTGTGCCACCTTAAGGACCAGGCTCTAGAACACGATGGAAAGGGATCACAAGAGTTCATGGGTGCAGTGCAGTGAAATTGCTCAGAGCTGGAGGGCCTGAGCAATGCACTTTTGTTCTGTGCAAACTCCACAGATCTCTGATCCATGAAGAGAAGGAGAAGGGGGAGCTGGGGGAAGCAATTGTGCTGCCTCTGCCTTCCTCTCCCTGTGGCTGCTCAGCAGCAGCCAGAAGATGACAATGCAGCTCCAAATTCTGTTCCCTCCTGCCTGGATTTGCACGTGGAAATCTGGGTGCTTAGGAGGGAACAGTCTGTGACTTTTCTGCCAGAAGCTTGAACCATTTCAGGAAATCTGCACAGCAGCCATCAGCCAACCACTGCATCTGTCAAGGGACTGGCAAAAACATGCACAAACTTAGACACCCTTCATAAAACCCATGTGATCTGCAGTGTTTATCCACAAAAGAGCAAATGTTTTGCAGGAGAAAGTCTCAGAAGCAGCAACTTCCCAACTCTGAATTTCAAAAGATGTAGAACATAGAGAGAAAACAAGACCAACTACTTGAGACAACTCACGAGTGGGCAAAATCTGCTCCCTCAACTCCTGCAGTGCTGAGTTGCTTTAAATCCCAGTTTGTCCTGCTTCCCACTGACCTGACAGCAAGGGAGCCAAGGAGCAGATCCACGGCACATTCAGGTGATCAGAAGTGTTACCCAGCAGGGCTCCCTGGTACCAGTTTACCCACAGGATCTGAGAGCTCCAACAGCTCTCACAGACTGAAGTTCCCAAATCCTTATTTCAGCTCCCAGTGAGCTGCAGTGAAATTCCACAACAGTTTCCAAGAGCACAAGGAGCAAGGTGTCAAACACTACAGGGTATTCCCACTCCATTTCAAGCCCCATCTTCCCCTTAAAACCAGAGATTTCCAAGAACTTGGAACCAACAGGGCAATTCCTGCAATATATTCATTTGTGCTTTTCCAGATGTTATTTTTTCCAAAGAATTTTTCTGGATATGTTGGTCACATCACAGTTATTTTATCCACTGACAGAGCAGGTCTGTGCTCTGCACGTGCAAAATGCTAATGAACACATAAATAAAATAAAAGCTGGTCCAAACCTGGATCTCATTATAGAAAGTCAGAGGAAAAGTCTTCTCATCAAATATTTATCACTATTCAGGCCACCTCTGAATCTTTTGCAGCTGCTCAGCCTTTCCCAGTTTTGGTGAAAACAAGGGCAGTTTGTGGAGATTGCCCAGTTGCTACTGAATGTCCAATTTTATTTTGGATATTCATGGATCTTTCACAGAATCATTTAGGTTGGAAAAGACCTCTGAGAGCATCAAGTCCAACCTTTGACCTCTCAGATCAAGCAAAATTCTTCTTTGTGGTGTACATTTCCTAACAAAAAATTAAAATACTGGAGTTCCCTAACTCCAAAGAAGTTACATCACGATACTCCACAAAAACATGGATTAAATTTCCTCTTATTTCCTCACAGTTCAAGCACAGCCCTTCAAGTAGAAAAAACACATTGGCAGAAGGCATTTGGATGTTTTGTTTAAGGGATAATAAACAAGGAAACAAGAAAAAGGAGAAGATTCTTGTTTACCTGGGTCTTGGCACTCTTCTGCCTTCTCCCAAAAATGCAGGACAGGTCCTGTTCAGTGCGTGACGAGAGATCCTTACCTGGAAGGGGTAAAGAGAGGGAAAAACCCCAAACCTTCACATCTGAGGATGCATTTTGGTAACAGTGTGACCCACAGACAGAGAGGAATTGCTCTTGGAAGTAAAGAAAAAAAAAATCAGGAAGTGCAGGTTGGATGGAGCGCGGAGCAGCCTGGGATAGGGGAAAGTGTCCCTGCCCATGGTGGGTGGTTGGAATGAGATGAGCTTTAAGGGCCCTTCCAACCCAAACCATGCTGTGGTTCTATGCTGAAGCCCCTAAATGAAGGTACACATGAGGAAATGTGTGTATGCACTGGGATCTGTGGATTCTCATGAGGATTCCTTATTTCTGACAGAATTTGGGAGTTACAGCTCCTCCACGCAATGTTTAAAAAAAAAAATCAGTTTTTACTCAGTGGAGGCTCTTCTTCGATTTCTGATGTTGCTTCTGAAAAGCAAAACCTCCACCTCTGCCACACACTGATTATTCCAACTCAAAACAATTTCAAGGGTGAAGCAAAGATTTCCAGGAGGGCCATTATTCCCATCTGATTGTGGTGTGGTGAGCTGGATACCAGACACAGAGCAGGGAGGTAGAAGCAGGAGGGTGTCATGTGATATTCAGAGATGCAGGCAAAAGTTTAGCCAATTCCACAGTGCAGGAGTTGTTCTGTTGTCCATTGTTTCTGTCAGAAAATTCTTTTGGAAAAGGTCAGCAAAAGTTAAAGAAACAAAATTAGCCCAGACAGAGTCTGTTGGGGTCTCAATCACTTGATTTTCTGAGTCCAAAAATAACTGACCTCAAAGCCAATCTTGTAATGGCAAAAAAACACCAAAACAAAACAAAACAAACAACAAAACAAAAAAACCCACCCCAAATCTGACTATTCAACCTGTTTCTTTTTCCTGGGACCCTTAACTGCCCCCAGAGGGTAGAGAGAGCTTCCCTCAGCTTCCTGCTGCCTCACTACAGAGCCTCTAAATGGCTTTGTTCAAGCAAGCTGGATGAGACTGGGGCTGGTTTTGGCTTTCTTGTGGCCAACGTTTGGAATGTGACACCTGAAATGCTCCTGCTCCTGTTTTTGGGCTACGCTTCCTTTCCGTGCCTCCCCCTGGATGTATCCCCATTTTTCCTCTAACAGAAAACCAACTCAGCTGACAGCCCCAATCTCCTGCAGCATCACAGGGGAGCAGCTACGAGAAAAGCAACTGAAATCAGTGCTTTAATCTGAGGTTGGGGTGTATTTCCCAGATCCAGGGGTGGCTGTTCCTCCAGCAGCGAGGCTCCAAACCAGCCCCGGGAGCGGAAGCCGCGTTTGGTGCCGTCGCTGTTCCCTTCTCCCGCTTTTGTGTGAGCTTGTCTTGTTTAGTCTGAAAGGAAGCAGGACTGGACTTCAACAACAAGGGCCACAGCAACACGAGCCTTTCTCAAATAACTTTTCCTCTTTCCCTGAAAAAGGACAATTTCCCTGTGTCAGGCCACAGAGGGTACAAGCAAATGAGGAGCTGCCTTGTGGAAACGTGACCAAACAAATCAGGGATATTGTGAATATGAAAGCCTTGAGCTGTATTTTACATGCTCAAAAGACACTTCTTTTTTCCTCTATATTTAGTAAAAGGTTAAATCCAAATCAAAATAAATCCTCTTTGCTACTACCTCTAACAGGCCACGTCCTCTGTACTTGCAAGCCCTGAACAAATTTAATTGTTTAATGTCATAAAGTGGCAGGCTTATGTTAACGGCTTGGACTTCAAGGTCGAATTATTTCACCAGAAATCCCAAACCCCGATAGGAAAATCTGGCCTCCGTTCAGATATCAATTAGCTCTGTTTTAGCAGAGGCATTTGCTGTCAGAAAACATTACACAGAGCCTTCAGTTTAATAAATCAGCCATTAGTGGAAACTGATCCTCCCCGTGCCCTGAAACAGGCACACACACCATGTGTGAAAGGGGAACGGAGGAACACGGACAGCACTGAACAGCTGTCAAGGGCCAGAACCTGGGCTGTCTGAAATAATGCCATCACTCTAAGAAAGGAAGAAATTAATAAACTCCACGAGTCCTTGATAGAGTTTTTCTGGCCACCAAGCGCTGCCCTAATTTATCCCACAAAGTACCCGGTCGATGTAAGAGGGCTTTCCTCTTCCTTCATGCAGGTTTAATCTGATCCCTGATCTCATCCACGTGATCTCTGAGCAGGGGTTACTGGGGATTGCACGGGTTAGTGCCACGCAGATGCCTAAGTCACTCCCATCCCACCTTTGCCTCCTGCTCCCATCCCTGCCCGCGCCCCGACCGCTCGGAATATTCGCTGCTTTATTCAACTCCTTCGCTTAGGAATTGTTTTATTCTCAACACCGGCAGCCTAAGGCCATCCAAAATCGCCCAAAATAAAGAGGAACAGCACATTAGAGCTTTAAGCAAGTAGCTGCGGGAGGTGTTTCTAAACCCAGGTTTTACTTGCCAAATTTAGACTCCAGAAGGCAACAGATCACCTTGAGCAGGGTTTGTTCTAATCTTGGCCAGGGCTTATAAAACAACAAAACTCCTCTTACCTTTGGCAAACTTCATATAATGGACACGTTTCTTGGAAGATTTGGATTTTTCTTCGAGGCTGAATGTCTTTTTCTGCTTTTTCACTGATGCCTCTAAAAAAACAAACAAACAAACAAACAAACAAAAAAAACCCTCAAGCAAACAGGTTCCAGCTGTTAGAGGCACTTGAACCTCAAACACCAGTGAATTTAACTTTATCTCTCAAAATCCAGCCAACAACATATCATAAAGTATTACTGAGGGAAGCACTCTAAGTTTTGTCTGAAATATGTCAATGCTTGATTTTTTTTTTTGCCCCATCCCCTTTCTTTCCCATTTCCAATCCAATGTAATTTGAAAAGGCAGATACAGGTACTCCAAGTCAAAGGCAAATCCATCTCTGTGGTAAGAAAAGAGTAATAGTGCTGTTTTTCATAGAGTGTCTCCAGCACCAGAGTCTGAGAAAGACGTAAGAAACAGTAGGAAATAAAACACTGAACTTGATTTTCGGGGAAAAAAACCCCACACGGGATTTTCATTTCTAACCCTACACAAAACAGCTTTATTCGGACATAAGCTGATACATCTGTGTAAGGAAACTGATGGTGACAAAGCTTTTCTGTCCCTGAGGCCAGCCAGAACAAATTGCCACATCCCTATTATCTCATTTTCCAGGCTTCCAGAAGAGGGACTGCATCTAAACTGTCCTCTGGGAATGGTCTCTGGGGCTGGCTCAGTCCCAGAGCCACTCAGGAGTACTTTGGGAGACTGTGAGCAGGTTAAAGCCACGTGAAGGATTGACCTCAGTATTTAATGGCACAGAGATCGCGCTCCTGCGCTGTGGCACGTTATTTTAGGGGTACAAACGCTCTCTTTGCAGCCACAGAGCCTTTTAATTTACAAAACACTGCCAGAGAGAGAGAATTAACCTGTTGTACAGTTAATTGCTGCCTTGCTAGTCCTGAAAAGAGGCACCACAGGAGTGTCTGCTCTGTAAGCCCACAGAAGGTTACTCTGGTGAGATGGTTTTTTTCCTCCCAGTGGGATGGGCAGGGAAATCAACCCAGACCCCGAGGGCCAAGTTGAGTCACCTTTTTTATATGATCCCACCCTGGAAAGCTCTGCAGCCCAAGCTTTTCTGACACTGGAATTCCAGCACTTCCCTGTTTGATAGGCAGTGCCACCTGATGACAGAAGCCCTGAGCTAAAAGTGAGATCCTCAGCCTGCAGTGGGAGAGCTGAGGGCCAGCAGGCTGAGATCCACTCTCCCTCTCCCACGTTAAGCCCTAATGGGAAGGACCAGCAAATCCAGCTTTTAACAAAAAATCCCCAATAAAAAGGGCCTGTGGGGAAAGCAAGGATCACAACTAAAATATCCTGACAGAGATGCAGCACTCTGAGCCTGGTTTGCAATCTCCTGGTAGCCAAAGGAGCATTACACAGCAAAGGATTTCCAGAGAGCCTCCTCCTCCACGTTTTTCCTACAGGGAAAGGGGCAGCAGCACCGCCTGGTGCTGCAGGGAGGAATTTCACTGTGGAACGTGCTGGCACTTGCCGTGGGCAGGGAAATACATCCCTGCGTCTTCCAGGGACTGGAAAATCCCCTGACAAACTGAGCACGCGCTGCAGGAATACTGATGTGCTTTTCAAAGCAATTTAGTCAGGGCAGTAAAGCCACCAAAAGTGGCATTTCTGCAGCAAATCTCATCGAGGTGGACGTGCCACAGCACAGCCAGGGTGTTGTTCCCACATTTTATCCATGGGAAAGGGACACTCATCATCACTGAGGATCCCAGCAGGAGAGCCAGGAATTATAGAATGGTTTGGGTGGGAAAAGACCATGTAGTTCCAAATCCTTTCACTACCCCAGGTTGCTCCAAGCCCTGTCCAACCTGGCCTTGGACATTTCCAGGGATCCAGGGGCAGCCACAGCTTCTCTGGGCAACCTGTGCCAGGGCCTCCCCACCAGCAGATGAATTTCTTCCTAACATTTAATCTAATCTAAACTTGCCCTCACTGGGTGCTCAGCTAGGAAAAAAAAAAAAAAGGAAAAGACAGCTAAAACGACATCCACTGCAGGTATCTGAATGTTGGCATCAACCCCCACGGGGCCCTTCCTTTCCGATCTCTAATTGCAATCCAGCTCTGGCAACTGCACCAGTTCTTTAAGAACAATGAAGTTTTTCAGCTGACTTTTAATGCAGTTTGAAACTGGAGGATGGCCAACAGTGTAACATTTGCTCCTGCAGCACAGCTGCAGGCAGAGTTTTTTCTGGATGAGTTTTGCCAGCTTCAACAATTGCCAAAAACACAAGTTTCAGAGTGATGCCTTTCTGTAAATCACCAAATGTGACTCTGACCTGGAATTTTCAAGGTGCACCCAAATTTGTTCTCAGCGATTGAAAACTTGTCCCAGCTCCCAAAAGAACTGAGTGAAACAGGGAGAAATATGAGTTTTCAAGGGTCACTTGGCATGAGGTGACCGAGGGAAGAGTGCAGAGCTTAGGACCGAGCCTTGCTCCCTGAACCTGCCCCTGCTGACTCACCATGGCCCTGGGCAAGTCATTTCAGCTCTCTGCTCATCAGTCTGCAGGTTTCCCACCAGTTACACCTCCCTGATCTTCCCAGGCTCAAGTTGCAACTTGGGTAGGATTTAGTTCTAAAGGCAGACAGGAACTTTTGGAATTTCCCCATAAAATGCTCTCCTGCCTCTCCAGGAGCTGAGTGACAGCACCGAGTCCTGGGTGGCCTCGTGATTCCACAAGGATAGCTTGCACAGCAAGTTAAAAAAGGTGTTTTAAGGCATCAGGCTCAGAATTTTAATCCTAGTTCTCCAGGATTAGGAAACTTCCTTGCTAACTGATTTTCCTCCTGTTCTTCCTGTTTTCTCTCCTAGAAGTTCTTCTGTGCTCAAAGGTTAGGAATGAGTGGATGAAGAGTTACTAAATTCAGTAAGCTGGCAATTCTGCCCCAGCAGCACAAGAACAGGTTGTGCCCAAACAGGAGCCCTTGGTTTAACACCACTCCAGAGAGGTGTTTAGATACAAAATCAGAGTTTAAACTGCATTTAACTAAAGGAGAGGTGGTAAATCTCTGGATAAACCAATTCTTTCTCTAAGCTCACATGCACCACAACTTCCTAACTTCACTTTCACAAAGCGAGGTCAGTTTCTAAGAAGCTTTTCAAAAATAGAAGACTTTAAAAATAGCCCTTTCGGGAAAGTTTCCCCACTTGTGTGCTCAACACCAGGGATACAAAAATCACTTTATACCACACTCAAAGCAGAGATGCAGAACTCTGAGGCAAAAGCTACAGAGCAGCTCTCCAAGGGCAGGAAAAGGAGGTATTTAAAAAGCCACTGGAGCATGGAAGCCAAGTGTGACAGTTCATCAGCACAAGGAAGGCAAAGCATTGCAGTGCTGAGTGATTGTTGTGAGCCTTCAGACACATTCTGGGTGCTTTATAAAGAAATAAATGTTCCCGTAGGTACAGCCCAGAAAAAGTGTCCCAAATACTGTGATCCTGGATGAAATAAACAAGTTCAACATTTTCTGTTTTCTTTCCTCAAGAAAAAGCCTTTCTTTGAGTCCTGAGAGCAAAACTGATCCACTGAGATCCACAAATCCATGGTCACGGATGGCAACACATTCTTTGGCTCCCAGTGATTTTGGGCAAGAAGGGGGAGCTGTTAACCTTATTTGCTGCCCAAACTGAGCCTCAGGAACTCTTTTGAGACACAGAATGGAAACTCTGCTGAGCTTCCAGCACCTGATTGAGCCAAGCATGAACCTACCTGTTTCACCCTGTCCATGGCAATTATTCAGCTCAGCCAGAAGTTGGTTGAAGTCATCCTGATGAGCAATCCAGTTGTCCTGTAAATATCACCCACATGAATACAAGGCAGAAGTCTTCAGAACTAACACAAGTTTTACTAAAACAGGTATTAAGAGTCTTAGAAATAAATTAATTGGACAGATCCAGTCCTTGTTGGTGGGAGGGACCCTGGGACCCACAGGTGGTAACACCAACCACAGCTCCTACAGTCACCGCAAAGTGAAATGAAATTACCAGGGTTGTCTTGGAAAGTCTTGAACAATCCTGTTTGGTACATGCCACCACCAGCTGTGACAACAGATTTCACTAATATTCCATTCAAATAACTGTGTTTTTGCTGAAATGGGATCCATTGCCTGCCCTGGGTCGAGTGCTCACCTCGTGACTGATGGTAGCTCCTAATCCCAGCACGTCGTTTTTCACCTTAACCCTGATGTGTTCTGGGTTTCCTTGTTCCTGAGCCCCGAGGCCCTAAGGAGGATTTGAGGGTAAAAATGTAAAGATTTTACAGCAGCAATTAGAGCTTTTGGACTGTAAGATAGTTCATAAAGAAATATGGCAAGAAACCACAACTTCTTGTAATTTGCCTGCTTGTAGCTGAATTCATTCACAGGCATTACCACACAACACACAGTTTTTTACATTCACTACTTAAGCCTCCAGCAAAGCATTATAAACACTAAAATAGCAACAACATTAAGCAGTTGGGTGATTAATCAGGAAGCCACCTGACATTCCTAAGCAAGCCCAAAGTGTTTCCAGTTTTCAAACAAGACACTACATAAGAAGAACATGCCTCTCCCCAAAAAATTCCTCCGTCACTGGGAAGGGTAAGGGGAGTAAGATCCACATGGAACACACAATCCAGAACAAATTTATATGGGAGGAGAGCAGGGAGGGGCAGGGGAGAAGCAGACTAGAGCCAGCAGGACATTCACAACTCCTTCCACCTCATTCACGCTCATAGTTAGATGAAAATATTGGAGCAAACGACTTTGGGGTTGTTTAATATGAACCAATATTCGGGTCCAGGGTTATCTTTCTCAATTGCATGGTCAAGGCTAGAAAATTGAAAGGCAAAGCTTTGGGTGTAAAACTTTGATTTTACTCGTGGTATTGACTTGCTTTTTGCCTCATCTATCACAAATCATCAGCCAAGTGTGTTAGAATTAATAAACATTTCTGTGGTGCTGCAGTGGAGAGAAGCCCTGCAGACATATCCTGGGATGTCTCATATTTGAAGGGATGAGGTCTATTTGGAAAAGGCTGTTGCTTTTACAAACAAAGAACAGTTTATTTGGTCAGCAGGGTGGAAAACTTGCCTTGAAACTTCTGCTGACCAAAAAGTACGGAAGCAAGCAGGACACTCAGCCACACATCCTGCCCTGACCCAATTCCAACACAACCAACTACAGGACTGGTGTTAAGCAGCTTCATTTCACTGCCCAGATGGGCTTTTGCCCCTTAATTTCATCAAGGGAAAGTTCCATTTGTCCAAGTTTGCAGTGGAATGGAGACATAAATCCTTCCTGTACAACTGTTGGCAAGGAAGATCCAGCAGCTCGAGTGGGAAATGTTGTGAGACAACTGAGGCAACAGTTTAAATCCAAAAATAGGCTTTAAGGCATTTACAGAATTGAGAATCATCCCAATTTTATTCCTGTTAAAGAAAGTCTGGGAGAGGAAATCTAGAAGAGTAATTAAAGGTAGTGGGGGTTTTGTGGGGATTCTTATCCCTAAACACCCTGATATGCAGCCCCAAATCTCAGCTTTGCTGAGGCACCTCTGTGGAATTAAACCTGCAGCTTGCAGGTGTCTGTGCTGATCTGGAGGCTGTTCTTAGTGCCAGAAACCAGTCCCCTCACCCACAGGTCCTGGCTGGAGCTGGGAGGGGACACAGCTCGCAGCGTTTTGCGGGTTCAAGGAACAGATCAGAAAAAAATCTTAAAACCAAGTGAAAGAATAAAGCAGGTCCTGGAGATGCTCTAAAGAGTATCAAACGCAGGGAGAGAATTGAGGGTTTAAAGGCAGCTTAAAACCTTTAACCTGATTTAATGCTCCAACTCCTGCTCTCACTTGGGAATTTAGATTGTCAAAGAATGGAGAGACTCTGGAAAGCAGAAGAGGCACAAACAAGACTTTGTAACAAAGTGCAGAAATCTATCACTGCTCAAATGCTCTGTGCACTTAAGAGAATAAATCAAATGAGAGTCCCCTGGCAGTTTTAGACCCTTCAGCTACACAATTCTCCTTTAGATCCTACCTTTCCTTTGGACCAGCCCATCTTTTCCAGCATCTTCTGGCCAAATTTGGAGTCATCATTGCTCCAAGCGGTGTTTCGTGGATCCACAGACCACTTCTGCTTTCTCCGGGCTGGAAAAGGAAGGGAGAATTCAAGCAGGCTCTATTGGCATTCCCAGAGTTCTTGGTTTTCAATCAGTTCAACCAAAGTTCTTCATTGCAAAAAAAAACCACCCCGGGGCTTATGCCGGACTGAACATACTTTGGGGATTAATTTTACTAAATAAAAACCACAACAACGAGAATAAAAGCCCAGTGAAAATATTAATTATTAATGGGAAGATGCCAAAGTAGGATTGCTACGGAAGTTGCTGTCCCTCAGGATGGGCTGCAGTTCAGGGAAGGCTTTAAGGATTACCATTTAGGTGTAAATTCCATATTTATTCAAATTTTCTTTTACATCTGGCTTCAACATGGAATCTACAGGGAAGGAGATTATGATGCAGCTTTCTCAGTTCTGGACAAAATCCATTCTCCAGACTTCCCTTTAACCAGAACCCAGAAATTTTAATATTTGCCTTCCTAACAAAAGCCGAATGAAAAATCCAATGTAAGTGAACAGAGAAATGGAACGACAGAACACAAACCCCCGGGATTTCAACTTTTGGATTTCCCAAAAATGGTTTATGGGGAAACTGAAAAGCTGCCAGAAATTATTGCAGGAGTCAAGAGATCCAAAGGAGAATCAAGGCTCTTTTGTCCTCTGCAGATTCCTAAAGAAATTACAGATTCCCAGACCCACACGTTGCCTTTCCCACCAGGAACAGCTTCCTTGAAATCAAGGAAGAGAAGCCAGCCCAGTTAACCAGTCACTTGAAGCGTGCACCTAAGCCCAGGCAGGAAGAGAACCTAAATAAACAAGACAAACAAAGAATGGGAGACAGGAAGATCACAAACTCCATTAAACACCATGGGAAACGCTGGATCAAAAATGACCGGTTAACCCAAGGCCACACAAAGGCAGGGAGAAGCCAAATCCAACGAGGTGTTTTCAATGCAATCAGGAAGTCATCGTTCCCTAAAAGACAAGATTTGGGATTTGGGCCAGAGGGACTGAATATTACAGGGATGTTTGACTCATTTTTTGCCCAGTTTTGTTTCATTTTTAAGGAACTAAGACTGTCAGAATTCAAGGTGGGGGCTTTTTTTAAACACACTTCCCAAACTTTGAAGCTCCAAACAGTCCCTAAACAGTTCTGACAGTGGGTTAAGTGCCCGAGGGCTGTGAGGGGAATCCAACCTTTGCCTGGTTCACTTCTCTACAGGAAACAACTTATTAACCTCAGAGGCTGTGGCTGCCCCATCCCTGAAGTGTCCAAGGCAAGGCTGGATGGGTCTTGGAGCAACTAGGGATAGTGGAAGGTGTCCCTGCCCATGGCAGGGGGTGGAATGGGATGATCTTTAAGGTCCCTTCTGCCCCAAACCATCCTGGGATTCTGTGATTATTCCCACCAGGAAGCCTTGAGAGCAGCACCTCCTCCAAGCCCTGTCCATGCTGCCAACAAAAGGTGGGGAAGCACCACTGTGGTCCCTGATTTTTAACTTCTGAACAAATTGGGATTCCCCGCTGCCCCATAGAGAACAAAAGGTCTGGCTCCCTTAGAAAAGTGGCTCATTTAACCCAAACATCCAGCTGGGAATTCGGGAAAAGGAGGCTCAGGGGGGACCTTCTGGCTCTGCACAACTCCCTGACAGGAGGGGGCAGCTGGGGTGGGGGCAGGCTCTGCTCCCAGGGAACAGGGACAGGAGGAGAGGAAATGGCCTCAAGCGCTGCCAGGGGAGGTTTAGATTGGATATGAGGCAAGAAAATCTCTATTTTAAAAGGTGGTCAGACACTGAACAGGCTGCCCAGGGCAGTGGAGGAGTCCCCATCCCTGGAGGGATTTAAAATCCATGTGGATGTGGCACCTGGGGATGTGGGGCAGTGGTGGCCTTGGCAGTGCTGGGGGATGGTTGGACTCGATGGTCTCGGAGATCTTTTCCAGCCTCAATGATCCTGCTTCAAGGATTCCAACAGATCTTATGCTACCCAGTTTAGCAGCTGCCCTTCTGTTCAATCACAACTTCAAAAGAGAATTTCTATGGCTTTTCCTGAGTATCTCCCTGTGGAGAAGCCCCTGAGATGTTTTGCTCCCAGGAGGATGTTGGTGACAAAGCACAAGGGCACCTGACACAAACAGTTCTTGAAATTAAGAGACCTTCCCTTTCCCAGCACTTTCAATCTAACTATTGCAAACTTCTTAGCTACACTGTGGGATTAATCCTTGTGTTTCTGCCACGTTAACATACTCTGATTTTTAAACAGCGTGGGTTAGATGCAGGAAAAAAACTCAAACAAACTTGCTTTCATCTTTAGAGAAGTATTTAAGGAAGCCAGGAACAGCTCTATGCCATTTACAGAAAACATAAAATCATCTTCCCTTTCCAAACAAACAACAAAATCCACTAATCAGTCAATAATTTACCAGGAATGTTTGTTCACTGATGTCTTTAGAGTGGGAGAGGAAACCAGGTACAAGATTCAGCTCCTAATTTAACACCAATTTTCTGGGCTGCTCCGAAAATGATGCCACAGACGGTGATGGAACTCTGGGAGAGCAGCACCATCCAGTGGAGAATATCCTCATTTCTTCAGGGAGTCACAGTATCACTGAGGTTGGAAAATACCTCTAAGATCACGAGTCCAACCATCCCCCAGCACTGCCAAGGCCACCACTGCCCCATGTCCCCAAGTGTCACATCCATGTTTAAATCCGTCCAGGGATGGGGACTCCAGCAGTGCCCTGGGCAGCTGTGCCAGGGCTGCACAACTCAACTTCTCCTTTCACACTCTATGAGCTGAAAAAGATCCGTTACTAATCCCTTTTGACAAGATGAATTCTTTGCCTGGAGCACAGTTTTAATGATAATTTCTGAAAGTTCCCATCCAAACCCCTGCTGTGTGCCCAGAGATGGTCTGGGGGCACAGGAAGGACAAGGCTCTGGAGCCAGGCTGGGAGAGCTGGGGGTGTTCACCTGGAGAGAAGAAGGATCCAGGGAGACCTCAGAGCCCCTTCCAGGGCCTGAAGGGGCTCCAGGAGAGCTGGAGAGGGACTTGGGACAAGGGATGGAGGGACAGGACACAGGGAATGGATTTCCACTGCCAGAGGGCAGGGTTGGATGGGATATTGGGAAGGAATTCCTGGCTGTGAGGGTGGTGAGGCCCTGGCACAGGGTGCCCAGAGAAGCTGTGGCTGCCCCTGGATCCCGGGAGTGTCCAAGGCCAGGTTGGACGGGCTTGGAGCAACCTGGGATAGTGGAAGGTGTCTCTGCCCATGGCAGGGGTTGGAATGGGATGGGCTTTAAGGTCCCTTCCACTCCAAATGAGTCTATTACTGACAGGTCCAACTAAGATAAGTGACAAATTCTGAAAAACATGGCACCAAAGTTTACACCGAAAATACCCAGAAAATTCCATGTGCAAATGCAGATTTGTTTTCCTCAATTCACACCTTTATTTCCCATTGTGCACCACATTTGTTACTAGTCTGTGTTGTCCACATTTCCTGCAGCCCAGCGAACAAATTCACCAGACCCTGAGCTCTCGCTCAAGGGTGCCCCGACACCAGCAAGTTCTGCCAGAAATGGGGAGCCCAAGGTCTCAAATCACCTCAGAGGCAAAACTGAAGCTCTTTGCTTCCAGTAGCAGGGAAGTTTAAACAAAGTTCACAGAATCATGGAGTATCCTGAGCTG
>VWPU01001720.1:0-200552 GCA_013398955.1 Callaeas wilsoni | reverse complement strand
GCGGGGGCGGCGGCCGGCGGGCGCTGCCGCAGTGAGGGCGCCGAGCCGGGGCTGCTGCCGGCGGCGGGAGCGCCCCGGGGCTTCGGTCCTGCCGCCCGCGGTGCGATGTGAGGCTCGGGGACAGCGTCGGCTGCCGAAGGCTTTAGTTGTTACATGCGCCCAATAATCTTCTCCAAAATGGATTTTAGTCATAGCAGTCTTTTTGGATACATAGAAGACCTGCAGGAACTAACTATTATAGAGAGGCCAGTACGCAGGAGCCTGAAGGTATATACCTCGAAAAAGAACGATGCTTTGAAATCCATTTAAAATTGTGTCTGTTTTAATTATGCACAAATAAGTGAATAGACAGGTTTTTGGTTTTGTTACAGTATCAGGATACGAAACATTGTGTCGGTCATTTTAGAATAAACAGTCTCGAATTCTGTATAGCAGAGATTTAATATTTTCAGTATAAGAATATTAAGATGGGAACAAGTAGACTAACTTGGGTCTTTAGATTAATTTATATGCCACTTGTTTAATAGTGATAGTGTCTGACTTGAAACTGTACTTCTCTGACATTCTGTCTTTTCCTGGTGAAAGATTTATTTGATTGAATTTGAAATGTTGGCTAGAGGTTTCATGAATAGATTCAAATTACTCATCGAGCTATCCCTGTATGTGTGGGGAGAAAGGGGTTGTTTTAAGATTAAAACAGTGAAATAGTAAGTCATTGTAAACTTATAATCTCTATTTCACACTTGACAGACACCAGAAGAAATAGAAAGATTGACAGTTGATGAAGAACTCAGTGATATTGAAAGGGCTGTTTATCTACTCAGGTATTTCCTAAAACGTTGCTGTGAAACATTGCTGACCATCATGTTTACATACAGCTATTTTAGTGTTTTACTCTTCACTCCTTTAATTTTCTGTTTATTAGTAGTTCTTTTACCTTCAACTATGTTGAGCATATAGGCAAGATAAAAATAGGTACTGTAATTTAAAGAAATCACCCTATAACGGGGTGTCTGTGTACATGTATAAGAATTTCTGAGCTTTTAATATATTCCTCACCAGCATAGAGTTGTACTTAATCATGTTTTCCCCTGCAGTTGATTTTGTAAGATTCCCTGAGTGTTAATGTTATTAACACCAATCATTCAGGGAGTTCATACTCACTCTAAGCAAATATTCACTCATGGGCAGTTACCACAGAGCTGTTCTAGCATCCTGTGTGTGTTTGGACTTTCAGAAGAGAAAACTTGAGACATTATATTTTCATAGTCCTCAGAAATTACTGTAGAAGATACTATGTTAATACTTCCCTCTGTTCTGGTTTTCTTCATTTTAACTCCTTCTTCTTGTTGAAAGTATTTATTTGCAGCTACTTGAATAACTTAGATTTGGTAGTTTAAAGTACGGATCTTTGAACTACTGTGTAAGTCATCTTTGAACGTACAAATGTTCTGGGGGATTTTGAGTTGAATATGCATTTTTAAACAATACCTAGTAATTGGAGAACCAGCTGCAGCTCCCTCTCAGTTTGCTTATTCTGCTATTTTACGTGCTTTTCTAGTCTATGCCTGCACTCAGTATTTAGAATAGATAATTTTGGTGATACAATTTTCTCTTTTTGGGGTGCATGGCATTATTTTTAAGTTATCACTTTTGTCCACTGATACTGCTTTTGATACTGACTTCTGTTTATGGTTTGTGGGTTTTTTGTGCTGAAATTTATTTAATAGAGGATTTTAAAACTTGCTCTGCTCTTAGTTCTTGTAATCAAAGCAGTCTGTTGACTGTAGGGAAATTTAGAGGAAATAGTTTGCATGTGGTACATATCACTGAAAGGATGTGTATCTATTCTGGGTGTTGCCTCACAACAACCAGCATAGGTAATTTTTTTTTTCTTTTCCAGTGTGGTAGCAAATTTCTTTACTCTTTTTCCAGTTAAAGATCATGTTTCCAGCATATATGTCTTAACTAGATCGTTGCCTTTTTAAGTGGCAAAAGGTTCCACTTCATGTCTTCATCTCATCAATTGCTTTTCAACCTGGCCTTGACCTTCTCCTGACATCTTTATCTGATTTTCTCTACTCAAGCAGCTGTTCTTGAGACATAACATTCTTTTTCTTATAATGAAGCTTTCATTTTTTCCTCTGCATTGTTCTCATTGCTGAAAGGTACCTTCAGCTCTGCTTGATAGGCTTTTTGTAAGGTAATCTTACTATGCAGGTATGTTAATACAATAATCCAGTGGAAGCTTTTGCTGTTGAATAGGATATTGCTGTCCTTGTACTGAGTGGAGTAAAAGCAGAGCTGAAAAGCTGCCTGTAACCCAGTAGTACCTTTTGTATAATGTACAAGAGTACGCACTTTTGGCTTGTCAGGAATTTTTCATCTGTTAATACAATATCCCTGCCTGTTGCTGTTTGACAATAATGTCAGTCCAGTCTTTCAGTGCCTCATGTTCTCACACAGATGCATTATTCACTGTCCTTCAGGTTGTTCCTTATGTGGGATGCTCCTTGATCTTATCCAAAAAACCACTGCCTTTTCTGAAAATCTGTCTATAGAAATAGCTTTGCTGAGATTGAAACAAATTTTTAATGACATCTGTGTTGTATCCCATTTGGAAAGGGTGATGTTCTCTCCATATACATTAAAAATATACAAGAACAATAATAGAAAGCAAATCACCTTAAATATCTACAGATAACATCAAAATACTGCTTTTGTGACAATGTCTTTTGTATTGTCATTTACTTGTTGCACCCTAATCTGCAAGTTGAAGATTTTAAATTTACTGAGGTGAATATCTTCAGTGTTGCTTGTACAGTGCAAAGGAGCTGATTAATACTGAGTGAAACCTTTGTATGCTACAGCAAAGCTAATGTTTACTAATGATTTTCTGGGAAAGTTCAGAAAGAGTCTTCACATTTTAAAGGTTTTTATTCTGAACAAACTCAACCACTTTCTTGTCTTTTCACATCTTTTCCCTCTAAAACCTGCCCCCAGCTTCTGCTCCCCACCCTTGAACTTGGATCTGCTTATATGTAGAGTTGTTGAATGTTTACTAGATACCTGTTTTTAGAAGATTTCTGCTCCTGAAGTCTTTTACTGTAGTAGTCTGAAAATGAGTACATTGACATCCAAGTTGAAGAGGATAGATTTTCTTTATTTCCTAGTGACTGATTCTTGCTTGCTGTATAGATGAGAAGGTAATAATTTCCCAGCTCTCAGAGTTTCATCAGTTTTTCTTCTCTTTTCACTTCTTATGTTCTTCACTTCTCATTTGCCAGTAATACCATAGAGTTTTTGGCATGGTCTTTTGCTACTTGATATTATAAAGCTAATTGTTTTGCTCATCTGGTATGTATTTGTAACCATCTAATGATTATTTCATATTTCCACAGTGTCTTGTCTGTGTCTAGCCATGATGTATGGTCACAGATTTTGTAAACGTCTGTTCATTGTGTTCTCTTAAGTATGACATAATTATATACCTACAAATGTTTTTAGCACGTGGTAAGTATATTGACACATTGATCTTGTGTGAGATCTCAGTTCCACAGGGACATGATTTCATTGTAATTGTGTTCTTGTTGTAACCTATCAGAATTTGGTTTCACATTCTAAAGTGATAATTGTAATTTTGATAATCCTGAAAAGTTAATCTCTCTCTCATTATTATTACTAGTGAATGTCTTTGCATTTAGTCTCTCCTTTTCTGCTAGTACTGTTTTTCTGACAACTGTGTAATGAGGTAGATTTATAAGAAGATCTAGCTAAAGCTGATAATTTTTAGTTGCTTTAGTTTTCACATAAATCAACTCTTTGATTTGCTACATCATGTGGATATAGAAACAGTTCTGCAAGCGAAAGAAGAGGATGTAGTAGCTGTCCTAGTGGCTAGGGTTACTTTAATATGACATGAGCATAAGTGAGCTTCTGCTTTAAATCAGTGATGCCTAGAGTACTCAGTTTTAATTAGCTAACATTCTGCAATTAGACTGAGCAAGTTCTCATTTAATAAGAATGTGGTAACAAAGTGGAGTGTAATTTGTTTTAATCTCATTTAACCTTAATTCTGGTAGAGGAACTGGGCTTCCTTAGACCAGACTGTCAGGGATTTTTATGAACTTCTCATTGAAATCAAATGGGTTTAGGGACTTACGGAGGGTGAGGCATCTGAGTGTCTCAGATCTGTGTTTTACAGCTTCAGCCTGTGTGTTTGGTGGTTTCTGAAGGCCCTAACAGGAATCAATGAAGAGTTGTATTCTGTCTGTGCTTTGCATGATGCTGGCCCAACAGAAGAAGGACAGCATAATAGCTGTGCATCTCAACCAAGTCAGTGTCAAGATTGATGGTTTATCATAAAACTATCAGCAGATTAAGAGAAGCTGCCAGACCACACTGAAGCAACTGGATAGTTTGCATTCCACTTCAGGGCATCGTGACCTCTACCAGGACAGTGGCAATCAGCAGCTCAGGGACAATAATTTTTATTCCTGCTGTGAACTTTTCCCTGTAATCTTAGTTTCCATATTTTCTGATGCTTGATTCATGTTGTTACTTACATTAATTTGTTTTACTGTAGCTCAATCTTTTGTGTTATACAGCCAAAAGTAGATATTCTTTGCCTGATGAGAATCTGGTTGGGATGCTTACTGGCATGTGCACTGCAGAGTGGTTTGTTTTCTGAGGACTTTTCTGATAGGGCTCTTACATTGTTATGTGTACTGTATGATTTTGTATTCAGCTACTTTTTTTTTTTTAAATTTGTGCCTGCTTAGTGTTAAAGCTTCCAGACCTTGACATTTGTGTCTTACTCGAAATAACAGAGTAATGATGAGTTATCAAGGTGGAAGATTGAATTATTCACCCTTTTGGGAACAAAACCTTTGTTTTTGGAGAGATCCTATCTATCAGTGTAGAAAACTACACAATCCCTTTCTAAAATATTTAACACAGTTTTTGAAGACACAATAGATACTCTATCTAGATTGGAAAGAATTCAATGCCTCTAAACTTAAGATGACTTAAAAGGACCACAGCACCAACAAGAAAAGTTGTACTTTATTGTAGCGCTCCTTGATTAGCTAGGGGATTCTCAAATTCTAAACATCTTTTAATACATTATATGTTGTTAATTGTGAATGTCAAAACCACTACTATTTAGAAGTTTGTGGGTTTTTAAAGTTGTTTTTGTCTAGTTTTTAGCAATGGTGTTAATTTTGGAAAATTTAATTTTTCTGTAGGTGCGGGCAAATAACCTTTGATTTTAAATGAAAGCTTTAATTTACATGTAACTTTAGGAGCTGATTTTCTGTATGATATTGGTTTTTTTTGTGTATTACATAATCATGAAAACTGGCTACTCTATTCCAGTTATACAGTTTATGGGCCTGATGCATACATGGTATACTGAATGATCCAGCTGTAATGCTCAGCATATCGGAAAATAGTTCTTCTATCTGTCCTGCCAAGCTGTAAATATCAACGTAAAAAGTATTTCTTCGTTTTCCCCATCTTTAATTTTTCAAATTGCTGCTTAAGTTTTATGAAAGCTTCATTCTGATTAACTTAGTTGGACACATAAACTATACATTTGACCTTAAATGTGTTATGCAAATAAACTAATGAGTATAAAATTGATTCTATCACCTTAAAGTAAAAAGTGTACCTGTAGACTCCTAAAGTGTTGCTAAGTCACATACTTTTATTTAAATTTAGATTTGTGCAAATACTTCTGTTAATTGTATTTGCTGAGTTGAAACTGCAACTGAGGAAGCAGCTCTGAATATACATAGCAAAGTTAATGTAGTGCTTTGAGAAGCACTAAAAAAAAAAAGGGAGAAAGAAGAATCTACATTTCCGTTTTCCTTCTCAGGCTACAGTCAGTGCAGGAAGATGGCAGTGCCAGTCCTCTCCCTATTCTAGATTTTGTGCTATGTTTGCCCTTTTGCCTGCACAGCACACTGGGGACTTTATCTGAGGCAAACCCTGAAAATGATGATTAGTTTTAAAACTGATTGACTGTGTGATCCAGGACTTTGTACACTTTATAAAAGACCTGTGCCAGCACAAAGGAATTGAATAGCAGCATGAGAACAATGCTTGGGATGGGGTGAAATGTCGGAGACTTTGGCTGGCTTATGGTGTTTATGAAGTTGTGGTTTCCTGGTCTCTGGTTTCACAGTCAAGTTAAGCTGAAAGAAGCTGTCGTCATATCAGAGAGGAGCTCTCCTCCCTTTTCATTATGTGACTGCATGTTACTGGTAAGTTTTGTGTACCAGCGCTAGTGCTGTTGCAGCCACGCAATCTCAGTTAGATTAAGGCATGTATTCTAATTCTAACAAATTTTTCAGATGCTTGCTTCCAAAAAAGTGTGGAACAAAGTGCAACTGCTCTTGCTACTATAAATGGGAGCATAAACAAGAAGTCACAGCTGGTAGATGACTCTCCTGTCAATAGCAAACAAGATTTAGTTCTTGTTACTCTAATTTTGAATGTGTACTTTGAATCTGTGAAGTAAAGTACTGGTTGAAGTGACCAGAGAAGAGAAAGTATCAGCTATTGTTTATTTAACAAGGTCTTTGACATAAAATGGACTTAAAGAATCATTAAAGTTGGAAAAGACCTCCAAGGTCATTGAGTCCAACTTCTGACTAAACACCACCATGCAAAATAAACTAGCACTAAGTGCCATTCCCCGTCATTTTTTGAACACTTCCAGGGATGGAGAATCCACCACTGCTCTGCGCAGCCTTAACTATTCCTTCAGTGAAGAAATTCGTCCTGATCTTCAACTTGAAGCTCCCCTGACACAGCTTGAGGCCATTTCCTCTCATCCTGTCACTTGCTGCCTGAGAGAAGAGGTTGATCCCCACTCTACAAACCCCTTTCAGGCAGCTGTGGAGAGTAATAAGGTCACCCCTGAGCCTCCTCTTCTCCAGACTAAACAACCCCAGCTCCCTCAAAAGCTCCTCACAAGACTTGCGCTCCAGACCCTTCCTCAGCTCTGTTGCCCTCAATGCTCCTTCACCTCAATGTCTTTCTTGTCATGAGGGGCCCAGAACTGAACACAGCATTTGAGGTGCAGCCTCACCAGTGCCGAGTGCAGGAGGACTATCACTGCCCTGGTCCTGCTGGCCACACTACTGCTGACACAGGCCAGGATGCCATTGGCCTTCTTGGCCACTTGGGTACAAATGGCTCATGTTCAGCCACTGTCAGCCAGCAGTCCCAGGTCCTTTTCCACCAGGCAGCTTTCCAGCCATTCTGCCTCCAGCCTGTAGTGCTGTGTGGTGTTCTTGTGACCCCAGTGCAGGACCTGACATTTGGACTTGCTGAACCTCATACCACTGGCCTCAGCCCATTGATCCAGCCTGTCCAGATATCCTTGCAGAACCTTTCTACCCTCCAGCAGGGTGACATTCCCACCCAGCCTGGTGTCATCTGCAACCAACCAAGGGTGCCTTCGATCCTCTTGTCCAGATCATTGATAAAGATGTCAAACAGGGCTGTCTCCAGTACTAAGCCCTGGGGAACACCACTAGTGACCGTCTGCCTACTGAATGCAGCACCATTCACCACCACTCTCTGCATCCAGCCTTCCAGCCAGATTTTAACCCAGTGAACAGTACACCCACCCAGGCCATAAGCTGTTAGCATCTCCAGGAGAAGGATGTGGGAAACAGTGTCAAAGGCTTTTCTGAAGTCCATGTAGCGTATAGCCAGACCCTATGCCACCCCTACGTGGTTCACCTGGTTGTAAAAGAGAGATCAGGTCTGCTTGAGCTTTGGAAGTCTGTCTGAGCTGTGATGTGTGAGGCCAGGTAGCTCTTCCTTATGTGTTGTCAGATTTTTCTCTGGAGGTGTCAATTATATTTGTGTTTCAGAGCATCTTTGTGCATGACATAATAAGGAGAAACTAGGTGGCTGTGTGGCTGTATTTTTTGTAATATCAAACACAGTTGAAAAATCTGTAGATTTTCTTAACCTTTAAAAATTGTTCGGTTGTCCTGGGAAAAGCTTATCATCCTCTGCTAGAAACGTTTAACATAGGACTATCTAGCTAAATATTTCCTGTATTTCTTTCTTTCTACATGATGGATCCCATACATAAATAGCACGTTGCCCAGCAGGAGAATGAGTTCCTTTTGTTTTTGTTTGGATGAGCACTGGCGTTTAAATAAATAAGTTTAACAGTTGCACAGTTCATTTTAGATGTCACATAATTAATGTATAATAATTCTTCTTTATGTCACCTTGCTTAGAAAGTTCCAAGTGTTTATAAAAACATTTTGTGCGCATAAGGAGCTTTTATCCTCATGCTTGCTGAATATTACTAATTTAAATTTTATCCTTTGCCTGATTTGGCAAGAGATGATAGTATTGCACTATTTTTTGTCAGGACCTGGAAATGCACCCAGTGGAAACTCTGTGAAGATGTGTAGATGAGAAAATGTAATGTTTTGTGTTAGAATACATCAGAGGTACAGAATCTTGAGAGAGTAGATCAAGCTGTCAGTTTATGGCTAGTCTAAATATGCTTTCACATGATGGTGCCCTGTAAAATAATGACTGTTGTATGCTGGTGACCGAAACATAAATCTCTAGTCAAATTTTATAGACTCGTTGAATGGATGGGGTCAGAAGGGATAGAAGGTTGTCTAATTCCAGCCCCCTGCCACAGGCAGAGACACCTTCAACTAGGCCAGTTTGCTCAAGGCCCCATCCAGCTTGGCTGTGGATGCTTCCAGGGATGGGAACTCTGGGTAGCCTCTTCCAGTGCCTCTCCACCCTCACAGTAAAGAATTTCTTACTAATGCTCAATTTAAACCTACTCTCAGTTTGAAGCCATTTCCCTTTGTCCTATATACATGCCCTTATAAAAAGTCCTTTTTCAGCTTTCCTGCAGGACCCCTTTAGGTACTGCAAGGCTTCTATAAGAGGCTACTCTCTTCTCAAGGCTGTACTACCCCAATTCTCTCAGCCTTTCCTTACAGGAGAGGTTCTCCATTCCTCTAGTTGTCTTTGTGACCCTCCTCTATATTTCTTCAAACATGTTGGTGTTCTTTCTCTGCTGAGGAACCCTGGCCTGGATGCAGCACTCCAGGTTGGGTCTCATGGGAGCAGAGTAGAGGGGCAGAGTCACGTTGCCTTGCTGGCCATGCTGCTTTGGGTGCAGCCCAGGATACAATTGGCTTTCTGGCCTATTGCACAGTGCATGTAGCCAGCTCATGTCCGGCCTCTCGCACACAAACATCCCCAAGTCCTTCCAGCAGGGCTGCTCTGATCTGTTCATCCCCTGGCCTGTCTTAGTACCAGGGGTAGCCCTGACCCAGGTGCAGCCCCTTGCACTTGGTCTTGTTAAACCTCAAGATGTTCCAGCGATGCTCAGCTTGGTCTTGGTGGCAAACGTGCTGAGGCTGCACTCAATCCTTTCATCTGTGTCATTAATGAAAAGATACTAAATGGCACTGGTCCCAGTACAGACCTCTGAGGGACACCACTCATCACTGATGTCCATTGAGACTCAGACAGTGACCACTATCCTCTAAATGTGACCATCCAACTGATTCCTTATTTACTGAGCATGTTTTTCTTATAAATTCCTTCCGGTCTTATGAGGACTACTTTGTTGTAGGCTTAGGAAGCCCTTCACATGTCATGATGTGATGCTTCTATGGCCCTGCACTCTGACTCCATATGTTGCTGACACAAAGAAAAAACAGCAGTTAGTACTGATTCGGCTACTCTTTCCCTGAAAGCAGTTTGGTAGAATGCACCACTACCTGTCCCAAAAAATCTGAGTACTCTGAGACTCTTCAGAAGAATGACTCTTAGTCCTGATATGCTGATACACCTCGTGTTTTTGCGTTCAGGACTGTTTAAAAGCTTTACAGAATCTCCACAAGGCAAGGTAGATAAAACTCCATTATATGTTGGTTCATATTGCTACACTGTAAACTTCATGTGAAGGGAAATTGTTTTACTGAGGTGAAGTTCTGATTATAATTTTAGGACTTCAGGAACTAGGACTGCAGTCTTGGGCCTCTATCTGTGCCTTAGCAGATATGCTATGACAGAAGAATTTGGAATGAGACAAGAAATAGCTTTGTTGCGATTTAAAATTAATCCTGCTCTCTGGGGTAAACTTGTATAACAGTTCATTTAGCTATTTTTAGAGTTAGCTTTAGTAATATTAATGTTTTTGTCCTTGTTCCACCAGCTGGTACTCTAAATGCCAACACTGAGTTACCCTGGATTTTGTCAAGCCTTAGAGCCCAAAGCTTTATGTCCCAGGAAAAAAAACCAGAATCATTTAGTCACTTAGACAGAAACTTTTTCACTGGGAAAACAGACTGGGAATGTAGACAGTCCTTGAGACTAAGCAGCTCAAAGAGGTCTACATTATTCATGGAGAAGTTCTCTAACATTGGTAGGAGCATCTTAGTTTATCTTTTAGGGGCAATTTTTTGTATAAGAGAAGTTCTCTTTAGTTCTTGAGGACAAACAGAAAAGGAAATTGAAGTGCTTTCTATAACAAGGGTTTCTGTTGACATAGTCTGGCAAAACCCATATTACTGCTAAAAAACCAACTGTTTTAATTACACACAATTATAGGACTTTGTACCTGAATAAGTAGGTTGCTCCAGATTCCAAAACTGAGGCTAGAAGTGGCATCTCTAGCCAAAGACAGTTATGTCCTCGGGCAAAGATTTTTAAGAAAAGACCAGTAGTACAAAAGCACATTCATGGGAATTGTTCATAACCGAGTTGTTCTTGAAATTCACCCTTTGCGAATTAGTATGTCAGTGGCATTCTTGTATCTTGATTTTCCTCTCCTTCTCCCCAGTGTATCCTTACCTTCCTAGGTGCGGTGGTGGATGTGTCTTTGCAGTCTGAACAATAACAGTATCCTTTGCAGGCTTTGAAAACACAGGGCTCTCCTAACTCCTAGTCCTCAGTCTGTTAAAACTAGTTTTACATGGCCATCACGTTCACTGCAGTTTGCAGTTGCTCCTCTCTCCATGAATAGCCTTGCTGTCTCATGGAGACGCTGTTTGACAAGATAGAGGCTTTCCCTTTGAGTGCTAATTCCCTATGGCCTATCTACTCCTGTATATGGAAGAAAAATGTCTTTCTGGTTTAAGAATGATAATTAAACAGAATGGAGAAAGGGATGAAGAACCACTTGAAAACTTCTGCTAGATCTCCTGGATACATCTCTCTGGGCCTTTTTTGCTGCTGCCTGATATTTTTACACAAGCAGAAGGTACCAGATGTTTCACATCCATGTTATTTGAATGGACTCTTGATGATGCAGGTATTCTTATTTAAATTATTCTATTTAACTTCTTTTACATTCAAGTAGATGTTTCTGCATGTTTATCTTTTCAAAACATTACCCTATGAGGGGTTAATATTAAGAAATAAAAATATCAGGCTCTAGATATGTCCCTGTATCTTGGTAGCGGTTGTTCCAGCAGCAGTTTTGTTTATTCCATGTTACGTGACTGTGGGTTCTGGGAATGTGTACAGCTCTCATGTACAGACTAGCTGAGTCATTCCTTGTCAGTCGTATCAGTTCAGAGCAGGATCAAGGGTAATTGCTGTGCTTTACTGAACTTACTAACTGTTGTTGGAAATGTCTTGCATCTATCCCTTATATATTACCTTTCCTAACAGACTATACATAGACAGTACTTCTCAGTCATTGCATAATCCCAGAATTGTAGTTGCTTTGTTTACAGAAGCATGTTACAGTGGGAATTTAGCCTCAGTGTTTCTATGTAGTTCCTACTTTCACGTTCTTCCACTTTTTCTTGAATTTACTATAAGAAAGTCAGATTTAGGCCGTGCGTAAGCAGAGATAGATGAACTGGCATGAATGGAATTGCATAATTTGAAGTGTGTGTGAGTCCAAGCTGAGTATAGTAACAGGGGTTTGTTGTAGGACTTCAGACATTTTTTTTTTAACTAACAATATTTGTAAGATTATATAAATGAAGGTGACCCACGTTGCTAAGTTAATATATTGTACAGTGGTGAAGAAAGGCTGCAGTCTCATAGAGCACAGTCTTACATTCTTTCTAATAGGGAAAAAAGTAATTTATGCATTCTTCTTGTCCTTATTCATTTTTCAAGAATCATCCAGTTTAAGAGAATACTTCTGGCTTTGGAAATAGACCAATACAGCATTTTTTCCTAGGGCTTTTTTCTCATAATTTTTTGGAGTTAAGTCTCCTATTAGACTGTGGAAAAAAAAATTCTTTCACCAGTGTATCTTAAATCAGAATGATATAGTTTGTTTTAATTTTTTTAAATGGCAAAGCACTGTAACTTTAAATAAAATTACAAAGTTTCCACAGAGTTTTATGTGACAGAGAAAAGGTATAAACAGAAAATCTTGGAGGACTTGGGTTTTCTTTAGTTATTGGGGTAGCTTTGTGTCCCCAAGTTGTCAATCATTCCTCTAGTAAAAATTCCACATTTCTTGAAGTGAAACCAGTATATTAATTTGGGTAGGTATCAGTTAGCTTCTCCCTCTGCCCACCTGTGCCGCCTCCCCATGGCTGTTGTTGAACAACAAAGAACAACATTAAGCACTGGAGCCACCAGTTTATGCTACGATTAAATAAAAGTTGTTGAACACTGCTTGTTTAATTCCAAAACATTTCTCTTTACCAGCTGGAGTAGACCAGGAGAGTTGGACTCAGGGTGCATCAAAGCATTGATATATATAATTGTGATAACACAATTGATATTATCAGAGCTGCACAGCAGAAGTGATGTTGCATTCAATAATAGCATTGCATTTTGCTCGCAATAGCATATGCCTACGAAATGGGATGATTTACTGTATCTGTGCTGCATGAGAAATACAGCTGACCAGTTTGTGGTCAGATTTTCCAAGGTAGTATATACTGGCTTTTTGTTTTCCTTCTTCTTAGTGAAATTGCTTGGTAACTTCGGTTACCAAGAGTATATTGAGAAGGCTCAACTAGGGACAGAAATAAAATGCTTTAAACATGCTAATTGTATTTTTATTTTAAGTAGGGATTGATTGCATTGTTTCTGGCAGAATAAACGTATGTAAAAGAGAAATGTGAAAGGCATCTGCTTTAATACACTTTTTTACATGATAATATTATTTACATTGTTGGGCAGGCTTGGAAATAAAAATCCTGTCTTTAAAGCGAGAAACAGAAAAGATGCCATTTTCACTGCTGAAATTGTAACTGAGCTTTTTGAGGGGGAGGATTTATGTCCATATTAAATAGCAAAACATGAGTCATTGCCTGATTGCTGCTTGTACCAAAATTCTTCTGTTATAAACAGTTAATCTCTTTTATGTAATTTCGTTTCAAAGCTCAGGTTTAGGACACCTATTTCTCTGCCATTTTGGGAACTAGAAGTTAGTTCGATTATAGTTAGTTAGATTCAGGGCAAGATTTAATTTTAGTTTTGTTTTTTTCCAACTGCAGCAATTGATAGTCACTAAATCAATGGAGAAAAGAATGATGGCTGCTTAAAATTAACCTGCTTCTTTACTACAGGTTTTAACCCAAGAGTGTGTCTATTTCTTCTTATTTTTATCACCATGTAAAGCCAACTTAGGTGTATTTTAAGGGTTACTTGTAAATTCTTGTGAACTTTGCATGCTTGTTGTATTGCAAAAAAATACTTGCACCATGAGTTTGTAATAAATCATTAGATGCATACTGGTATGTAAAAATCAACTCTTATTGCAGATAAACATACTTGTGCTTTGATCACTTGAACTGTCCCATATATTTGAAAATGATGTGTTAGAGGGTAGATAGATCAATAAAATTAATATACAGATCTTTGTATCTTACATATTTATTGCAAATTCTGAGGGCATTAAGTAAAACCTTTTTCAGTGTCTCATCTTACTTCCTTATTAAATGAAGAAGTTGGTTTTGGTATTTTTAAATGAACAGTTGGAATGTGGCAGCTTTAGGATCTGTTGGGTATAATGTCCCACACCTGTAAAACCCATGAGCTGAAAAAGATTCTGACTAGACTTTAGTACTTGATAGGTCATTTGAGATGTTCATGACTCACTTTACCTGCTTTTTGGTAAAGGATGTGAGTATTTTTCCCCAAATGTTATTCCTTCCCCTTTCTTACTTTCATTTTCTTTGCCCTCAGTGCTGTGACTGAGAGCTTACCTCAAGCTCATTATTTTCAGGGCACTGCACAATGAATATCGCCTGAGATGGTTTGTGTGACCTCTGTAAAGCCTGTGTTGGCCCTATGGAAGTTATATAGAACTTTGGAGTTCTTTATGCACTAGAATAACATTGTGGGCTCTGTTCAGGGTAAATTCTGCCTGTCGATATCCATTTGCATGGATGCCTCTTCAGATATCTAATAAAAGCATTGTTCATGAAAATAATATATTATGTTAATATTACACCATGAGTTTAGACTAAAAATCTATTGTCCCAAACCTTTCAGTGATCAGTTAATGTAAGTTCTTTTTCAGTAACAAACAAACCATAAGGAAGAGGGCAGAGGAATGGCATGCAAATAGTATTGTATCAATGGATGCTTTTAAACACAATTTTTCTTCTTCTGTGTTACTTTTTCTTCCATAGAATGATATTGATATCAACGTAGTAAATAGATAAGCCAGAAATTCTGGTGGTTAACACTGAATACATGCTGTGAAGGATCTATGCAGCTGAGCATATTTGACATGCATTCAAAGGAAAGAGATACTCTTTTCTTCAGAGATGATTCTGGACTAATTTTAGTAAATGTGGGTGGAATTACTGGTAAATGCTTTTGTTTATTCTTTCCATTGCAGAACGTCGAGCTCTTTCTGGGATAACTGTACCACTAGAAATAAGTTAATATGACTATGTGAGGAAAAAATAGTGTAACAAAAGGCTATTTAAGATTATTGTAGTGATTTTGAAGATAGGGGATGTTACTAGGACTACAATTACCTAAACATAATTGAGTAGGGTCGTGGATTAACCCCAGCCAGCTGCCAAGCCCCACGCAGCCACTCACTCACTGGGAGAGAATCAGAAGGGTAAAAGCTGGAAAACTTGTGGGCTGAGATAAAAACAATTTAATAGGGAAAGCAAAAGCCATGCACACAAGCAAAGCAAAGCAAATTCACTGCTTCCCACAGGCAGGCAGGGGTTCAGCCATCTCCAGGGAAGCAGGGCCCCATCATTGTAACGGTGACTTGGAAAGAGAAACACCATCATTCCAAATGTTCCCCCCTTCCTCTTTCTTCCCCCCACTTTATCTACTGAGCATGATGCCATATGGTCTGGAAGATCCTTTCCATCAGTTTAGGTCACCTGTCCTGGCTGTGTCTCTCCTGTCTCCCATGCACCCCCAGTCTCCTCCCTAGCATGGCAGCACAAAAAGCAGAAAAGGCCTCTGCTCAGCAAGAACAAAAACATCTCTGTATTATCAACTCTGTCTTCAGCACCAATCCAAAACACAGCCCTATACAAGCCACTGGGAAGAAAATTAATTCTACCCCAGCCAAAACCAGCACAGGTAGGCAGGAGGATTCCGATGGTGTGCTGATAATGATTTTAACAAGAATGCAAATATGGATTAATTATCTTTATATGTAGTGTTCATTTTTATCTACTGTTTGAAATTATTCTGTCAGAGAGCTGGAAATCTGAAAGACTTTTGTCACCACTTCAGTTTTTTATTATGTTAATTTTATTACCTTGTTTGATTGTCCACTCCAACATGGAACAAATCTTATGTATGTTTGAGAGATATGACTCTAACTCTTCTATTTAATTAAGTAGCTGAATTTTATCCTACTTTCCAAAGTGAACATAAAGCAAGTAAAACACTTTTTTGTTTGACAGAACATGAATCAGGAACAGCTTGAAATTGGAGCAGTTTTTAGTTATCTGTGTATTTACCTCAGAAAGCTGCCTTTGATCTATAGTTGCTTTTGATATATGAGAAAGTAGCACTGGAGTCAGCTGTTTGACTCTGTATTGTTGATGCATGTAACTGCATCAGTCTGAAGTAGCTGTCCAATATACTTGAAAATATGAGTATTACTGCTGTGAATACTCCTTGAATAATGAATAGAATGTGAACTAGCAAAGCTTTCCACTTCTGACTTGTGTAAAACCTAGCTCTTATGAGGAGTAAGTTCACTGTTTTGTGTTCATTTTCTAATTATTTTTTCTTTTGAGTCATCAGGCCCTTTGAGTATAACAGCAGTAATTTGATAGAAATTTAGTATGAACTGTTGGAAGTCACTGAGCCCACAGTTAGATTTCCTTGGCTGAGAATAAAGCTTTTTCTACAGCTAAAACTTCGAATTGTTTCTAAAATTCCAGATATATTTTTCGATGCTCACAATTTTACTCCTATATTTTTCAATTTAGAACATAAGCTTAGCTTGTATTATTAGATATGATGCCTATCTATTTACAATATCTAGATATCTATATATTTCTATATAAAATCTAAGATATGGTTTTCTCGCCTATGAGGGAAAATGCTGTGTTCATAAACTTCAAGCTGTCTCTTTACCCTTTTTTATTTTTATTTTCCTTGTGGCTTTTCATCCAGTCACTGTACTCATACCTTGTACTTTCATTCTGTACTCAGCATTATTTATAATGTCTCTATGGATCTTTTGCATTTGCATTTTCTTTTGATCCAGTCTCTGCGATTTTGAGAAGGGCTGGTCAACTCATGTACAAAGTAAGTTTTGTTTACCATTTGTCTGTGTTTTACTGTATTAGTAGGATTTTGTTGCGGGGATTATAAGCCTATTCAAAAAAGTTTGAAGTTTTTGAAAGATTGGTAAGAAGTTCTACTTGTACTTTAATTCTTAAAAGGCTAGGATTACTTCAGGCTTTTACCTGGTCTTCAACTCTTGCATATACAGAAAGGTCTTTTTTATGAAGCCAAGCAGATATAGGCAAAAAGACCAGTTAACAGTTGCTTTCCTAACATTTAATGTGCTTTTCTTAATAGCACGCAGAGGAATTGCAGGTGGATTTAGCATAGCATAATTTGTTTTTAAATGATTGAAAGGTCTCATGGCAAGGGTTGAGGTGAAGTGGCAGCTTCTGTTACAGCTATCAATAAATCTTGAAAAAACAAACTTTTTTTTAGACCTGTGAGTCAGTTTAAGAAAGGAGAGGTTAAAATGTACAGCTATAGCTTTCTATGTTTTAGGAATTCTCATCAGCTTCCATGATTATTAGATTAGAGTTGCTATGAAAAAAAGTATGGAATTGATACAAAATGGAATATGCTACAGTCAGAAAGGCTGAAAAGGCATGATAGAAATACACACAGTAATAAAGTGGGAGCTTTGGGATTTGTTGTTTGTAAAACCCCACACAGGTAAGACCCACAAGCTGAAGAGGATTCTAGGTAGATTTTAGTACTTTTTACATCATTTAAAGTTTTCCTCTCTGTGTGCGTATACTGATAGAAAAAATAACACTGAAGAATGAAAAGAGATCCTGTGTCTAAATTAGACTATAAGAGAAATTTAGGTCAACAGAAGTATTTTACCCTTCAAGAATTTGGTTAGCATCTGTTATTTTCTTTTCCACTTTCAGTGTAGAAAAATTACAGGCCTTTTACTTTTTCAGAAGACTTCTTATACGGCATAATGCATGCTGTGAACATGAAAAATCTTGTTGAATGTGAAAATTATAAATTCTGGGTCAGTGAATGAGGACTGGCAGTATGAAAGATAATACCAGCTCCTAGCTCATTTTTGCTGTATCACCAAGGAATGGGAAATGGCATTATCTCCATCTTGAAGGAAAAAGACTGGCTTTACTTTTCACATTCAGACTCAAAATAAAAAATGCCAAAATGAATTCTATCCAGAAACCATACAAAATGCAATATGTGTTATAAGCCCTCTAAGGAAGAAGAAACATTTATCTTTTAGGAGATTGTAATGTTGATACTGGGGTAATATTTGAGAAGAAAAATGTGTTCCTTTGAGGCCCTTCTTACATTCTTGAAACTTTTCTTAAAATTCAAGGGAGAAAAGCTCAATGTTTACTCATAATAATTAATGTATAAACTCATAGAAACTCATGATATTAGGAAGAAAGAAATTATTGTGTCATTATAATGTATTTGTTTTGGTTCAGGAACAGAAAGGGGTATCTGTATGAGTTAGACATTCTCCTTTCTCTCTTTGACAGATATTCAGCAAGGAAACAGAAATAAAAGACTTCAGTTGACCAAACCTATGCTGGTAAACAAGGTTGCTATGAATACAGAACTACTGTGCAGCTAAATCTGGGATTTTGGGTCTTTAATTACAGTGGAAGTTTCACCTGTAGTGGTACAAGTTCAGCTATGTACCAAAATCAGATTAGTTTCTTCTTATTTAATATATAGACCATGTAGATTTTATTCAGATGTGCTCTAAAGTGATCATGGGCACATATATCTTAAGTAGAAGATCAAAATGAGAAAGTGGTTTTGAAAATTAGATTTTACTAGGAAAGGACTACAGTGCCAATTGCGAGGAGATGTTCAGCCTATGGTATTATTAGGACTTCTGATGTCTCGAAAATTGATATTATTACGGAGTTAAGTTTTCAGATTAATTTTATTCTCTCTTATTTTCAGCAAAGTTATAGAAGCCTAAAAATAAAGTTTCTTCTCTTAAAGAAGTATCTTTAAGCCTCTTCTCCTAATTTACTCTGGATTTACTGCAGATTTACTCCCATGTAATATACAGATTCAAGACTGTGCTAATAATTATATTGCTCACAATTCTCTGTTCAACTGAGGCTCTTAAAGGAAGCTACTTTAACAAAATGACAGATCTTTCCATGGGACTGGGTCAGTTTATAATATACTTGCTACAAGAAATGTCAAATAGATGTTCAGACACTCCTGTTACATACTTTATTTTTAAAGAAGTATAATTGAAATGTAAGCATACCTCACATGAAATAAAAGGAAAGTTACTGCTTTACACCAGTGTAAAGAAAGGACTGTACTTTTCCAGAAAATACTAGATTGTATTTTATCAAAGGAGTATTTGCTTGAAAATAAAATGCAAACTAGTCATAAAATGGCACATCAATATTTGTAATTTCAAGAAATTTTCATAATTTCTAGATTTCCCCCCTTTTTTTACTAAAAACCTCAAATTACTCAATCAAAGAAAAAACTTAAACCCAAAAAACCCTCAAAAACCCAAAAATCTTGTAAAAGTTAGTTTTTATTAGAAAGAGCAGTACCTGGAAAGCAGTGTAATAGATTTAAGTCTGTGTCTACCCATCTGCATAGGAAAGATTGTTATGTAAAAATCTTCACAATAAACTAAAGGTGATTCTCAAAGGAAGTCTTACGGGCCACACACTTTTATGTTACTGACAGAAACATTTATCTGGATTTCTGGTTTGCCTTGGCAACACTAGATTGTACAGGAAAACAGAAATTCTGGAGGGAGAATTGAAATTGAGTAATTCTGAAAAGGCTAAATCCTGTCACATACTGAGCTTTTATACAAATACGTAATTAAGTCTAGGATTTATGAATCCCAGTCACAGAACAATTTAGGTGGTTGGGGACCCCTGATTTGGTCCAATGCCCTGCTTGAAGCAGAGCCAACTTCCAAGTCTCATGTCATTTAATGTTAGATCACGTTGCTCAAGACATTGTCCAGATGAGTTATGAATGTCTCCAAAGATTGCCACAACCATGGACACCCTTTTTCAAGTTTGTGTGTTTGTGAATTTCATTTTTCTAATACCCAGTTAGTTACTGAATACTTTAAAAATTTTTTAAAATTGTGGTATTCTAATCCCTCACTCATTGAAGTTGCTAAATTTTTACTTGTGTCTTCAACAAATTCAGATTTAGACCAACATAGAACATTATAGAATCTTGCACTGAAAATAATGTCACTTCAGGGGTGTTGAGTTAACACTGTAATTCCCTGCAGCCATTCATCAGAACTGTTTACACAGAGCACAGACTTCAGTGGTTGATTCAACAATGGCTGTTTAACAAATCTTTTTGCTGAACTGGTGCAGTTAGCCACAGTGTGAAAGAAAAGCCTCTTCACAAACAGCACTTCAGTTAGAGCTTGGGTAAACATTGGATCTCAGTCTTCTTTACAATGCTGTATTCTGCTCCTGTCGTCGTGTTTTGTAGGCTAGTGTGAATGAAGGAGAGGGAAACGTAAATCTATCTTCTCTTTTTCAAAATCCTTTGTGGTAATATTGTCTTGCAGTACATTCAGTGACTAATCTTCGTTCTTCATGCTATAGAAGGAGTTGTAGTCCTTCCATCCATTTCTGGATAGAAATGTTTCTAATTGAGTACCCAGGGACTTTTAAAATTTTCTTTCTTCTTACCTTGTAGAATCTATTTTTAAAAATGCTTTTAAAATTAATGTAAGAAATCTTAGTGTCTTCCCTGAGCTTCATGAAAGTTTGCAAAATTGGTGATACATACCCTGAACATAGTATAGTTGTGAGAAGGGACCTCTGGAGATCATCCAGTCCACCTCCCTGCTCAAAGTAGTGTCAATTAAAGCAATATATTCAGTCTTGTCCTGAACTCGGGATTTTGAATCCTACGAATGGAGACTGCACCACCTGTGTGGGCAACTCATTCCAATATCTGAATACTCTGACATAGAAGAATTTGTGTTTTTTTTAAGGTTTAAGTGGAATTTCCTGTGTATTGAATTTGTTCCCATTGCTTTGTATCCTGTCACTGGGCACCACTGGGAAGAATCTGCCTGCCTTCTTTACTGTCTCACGTCAGAGTTTATACATGTCAAATAAGGCCCCCAAGCTTTCTCTGCTCAAGATTAAAAATCCCTCTTGTCTAAGCTTCTGCACAAATATTGCAGTGAACTCGCTGCCACCTGCCTGCGAGATTCTTGTGTTAAATAGAGAAGAGTAATCGTGTTCCTTGAGCTGCTCGTGATGCTCTTGAGTGCAGCCCAGGATGCCATCAGCTACCTTTCCCGCAAGAATGCACTGTTGGCTCCTGGTCAGCTTTGTGTCCACTGGAACCTCCAGGTCCTTTCCTGCCAAGCTATTTCCCAGTTGGCTGGGCCCCAGCCCCTACTGCCGCATGGGGCTGTTCTGACACAGCTACAGAACTTGCATTTCTTGCTGCTGAACTTCATAAGATCCCTGTTGGTTTGTTTCTCCAGCCTTTTGAGTCACCAGAGTCTTCTGGTCTGTCAGCCCCTCCTCCTGGTGCTGTGTCATCTGCATAGTGAGGGTGCACCCAGCCCATTCATGAAAACATTAAACTGCTGCCCGCAGTAAGGTAAACCGTGAGGTAAACCACCTGTGGCTGTCTTCCTGGCCACTAATCACAACCCTTTAGGCTTAACAGTTCCCTCAGTTTTCAGTCCACATCACTTTCCATTTGTCCAGCTTGTACTTCATCGGTTTGTCCATGGGGATATGATGGGAGACAATGTCAATGACCTTGCTAAAATAAGTTAACTTCCACCATCTCAGCCAGTCATCATGTTGTCACGTTGGCTGGTCAGGATTGATTTCCCCTTCACAAATCCAGGCCGACTACTCACAGGCAAGTTTTTGTCCTTCATATGTTTGTGTATAGTTTCTAGGAGGATTTGCTTCAGTCTCAAGACATCACAAATACTATGTGGACTTCATTTTATGATGGTAGAAGAAGGAAGTAAAAGCAAATGCAGGGGCTAGATGGAGAGGCTTGGTGCTGTGCTTGTGCTCGAGAAGTGTTTGAAAAGTGCTTTGCAATGGGTCTTGCAGTTAGACCAGGTCTGGTACCACTGGCCAGCAGCAAGCAGCTGCTGTCACAGAGGAAGGAATATTAGGACAGGAGTGTTGGAGCATGAGAGCTTCCCTCCCTGCATGAGGATTCCCAGCACTGCTAAGTCACTGGGATCTCCTGTAGGATGAACTCAGAAGATGAGTCCTGAAGTTTTATATTTAAATGGTATGTGGATTTTGCTAGCACAGTAGAGGTTGAGCTAAATTGCTTCTAAGTATAGGCCTCTGTTGTGTTCTTCTATAGTTAGCACTGTTAATAAAGGAATAGTGCCTTCATGACAGTGAGCTTACTGTGGCTCTGAAGAAAAGGTTTAGCATATATTTTAATTTGTTTATTAGTACAAAAATGTGTACATCTGAGCATTTAAAGATAATTCACTATAATTCTGAAGGTCTTCAATATTTAAAGTAAATCTGTGGTGCAGCTCTTTTGGTAGAAATAGAAAGAAAAATCTTCTGCAGTTGGAAAATTACAGACTGTGTAGGTGTTGAAATGCCTCCTGCTTCACATTCTTAATTGGCAGTAAGCCAGATACTAAGAATTTCTGGTTTAAAGGGAAATGCTTCCCTTTTCTTTACATTTTGATGGATAAAGGTAGCATTTTGTTTGCATTTTTTTAGCAGTTCAAGTTTCTTACATCTTGATACAAAATGAATAAAATTTCAATTAAATAGCTTCTCCAAGTTACCTTGGCTTTTTGCATTACTAGTGGATAACACGAAGACATGCATGCCTTGCCAAAGGGAAGGGATGTGTTGATGTTTAGTTTTAATTTTGGCATCCAGACCCTCTTGCTTTCTGATTCTATTCTAGGAATTGATCCACTTGAGTAGTTTTTCTTTTCACCTCGTACTTTTTTTCATTGCTGCCTACCATTTCCTTCCCATCCTGCTTTTTTTTTGTTTCCTTTTTCAATTATGGGGTACCATTGAGAGAGTCAGAATGAGGAGAAAGGTACAAGATCTGTAATTTAACTAAGTTTTTGCATCTTTTCTTAATCATATTTGTGTGCATATGACTATACATCATGACTATACATCTGACTTCTTTCCCTACAAAAAAGAAATAATGGTAGATTTCTGTTAAAATGTTGTACATTGCCTATATATTAATGTATATCTTCTATTTGCCCCCTTCCTATGTTTTATCCCTTGTATTGGTATAAGACAAAAGATTCCATGAAACCACTGCCTTGGTCATCTGGTTTGGAAAGATCTTTTGAAAGTTTCATATTTTTATGCAAAGCTACACTAAAAATTAAAACATTCTATGTAAGAAATCATGTATAATAGCTTGATAGGTTGATAGTTTTAAATGTGGTCTTCTACCACATATTATAGAAAAAAATAATGCCTCTCTTTGCTTACGTGAAAAAACTGAGTCGCGTAGGTTTATTCTTGTTGGTTTTGTTTTGTTTTTTTAATGAAAACATGGGCTTGTAGTCATCATAACAAGTAATGTATTGTATGTTTATGTTTTTGTAAGTTCTGGTCAGGATATCCAAGGAACAAGTGTGGTGGCAAATCTTCCAGTCCTGATGCGACAGAATCCTGCAGAAACACTTCGTCGGGTTTTACCAAAAATCAGAGTAAGTTTTGTGTGTTGAGGTTTGAATGTATCATTTCCAGCCAGTTTAAGTATTTTAACAAATGAAAAAAAAGTCCCACTTTTATTGCAAACTCAGTCTCTAGGAAGTGTATGTCCAGTAGGTCTTCTGCATTAATTCACTGAATTTACAAAATATTACAGGTATTATAGTTTTTGTTAAATTGTTACAACAGGGAAAATAAAAAGCAGAATTAATAAATGTTCTAAAGATTTACCAGTGTTTTGACAGCTTTTTGAGAATTCTTTTTGAGGACCATCTGGTCATAATGGTTCATTCTGATGTTCTCAATCTCCTTTCATCCAAACGTTAAGATTTTCATGGTACTATCCAGAAGAGTATAGTTTGCTTTTAGCTGTGAAATTTCACATGCTGCCCTCCACATTTTTAGTAAGTCACTGCTAGTTGTGATAAATGCATGCTGACCATGTAATGTTATACAGTAATTTTATATAGAGATATTTTTGTATAAAGGATATTTGGGTTGTTTAACCTGGAGAAGAGAAGGCTCTGGGTACACCATATTGTAACTTTTCAGTACTTAAAAGGGGGCTTATAAGGAAGATGAGGACAAGCTTTTTGGAAGTGCCTTTTGAGATATAACAAGGGGCAATGGGATTAAACTAAAGAAGGATAGATTCAGACTACCTATAAGGAAGAAATATTTTAACATGAGGATGGTAAAACACTGGAACAGATTGCACAGAGAAGTTGTGGATGCTCCATCCCTGGAAGTGTTTAAGGTCAGACTGGATGAGACTCTGAGCAACCTGGTCTAGTGGAAGGTGGCCCTGCTCATTGCTTTGGGGGTGGACTAGCTGACTTTTAAAGATCCCTTCCAACCCAAACCATTCTATGATTCTGTGATTATGTAGAAGATACATGTCTCTGTATTTCCACTCTGTCCCAGATATGAACTCTTCCCCAGAAGAAATATACAAGTTCATTAAAGTTGTGGTTTAAGGAGCAGCCTTGGCCAAATAAGAGCAAACTAAATCACAGATGCAAAACTTAATAATGCTAAAGACCCCTTGGACCTCTGCAGAAGAAGGGGGTTGGAGAGGGCCTTACCAACGTATACAAATACCTGACAAAGCAAAGACAGAGACGGGCTCTTTGCAGGGGTACCCATTGACAGAACTGCAACTGTTGTTGCAGTGGGCACAGACAGAAACACAGGAGGTTTCTTCTGAACATCAGGAATCACTTTTTCACTGTGAGGGTGACCGAGCAGTGGCACAAGTTGCTTAGAGATGCTATTGTCTTCCTCCTTGGAGGTATGCGAAAGCAATCTGGGCATGTCTTAGCTGTAACTGGCCCTGCTTGAGCAGGGAGATTGGACAAAATGCCCTCCAGAAGACACTTCCAGCCTCAAGCATTCTGTGAATATCAGATATCACCTCTCAACTTCATGTTCTCTTCTGAAACATCTGTGATCTCAGGAGACTTCTGTTTCTTAAGAGAAGCTGTTCCAACTTTTGTCTGATTATTTAGATTCAGCAAATGGTCAAGAAATAGCTCTACTCAGGACTAAGGACTGGCATAGACTAACAGGTTGTTTAGAAAACATTAAAGTGCCTCTGGTTACATTCTGTGCTATAAGATGCAGATCAGTAGGGATTTTGCTTAAATATATGTGAGCATAAAAGTGCTTTGAGAAGAATGACTAGAAGTTGCAAAGTAATTGGAAACCCTTCAACTTACACCAGGTATCTGCAGTTACTGCCACATTACTCTGACATATGTAATGCAGTCTTTCTAAACCACCCTACTGGCTTCGAGAAAAGTTGGTTTGGTGTTTTGCACTTACCATGCTGAATCCATTTTTGCCTCTGGTTTTCTACTTTGAGAGCAGAATTCTTCCTAAAATTAGGGAGGAATAAGAAACCCTGGGGATTTTCTACCCTAATTTTTCAGGCTGCGGAGAAGTGCTGGTCTTGGCCTGTCTTCAGTAAAAAGTCTAGTATGGGAATACAGTTTTTTTGATTCTAGTTCTAAGTTTTTTTATATAGGGATGAAGAAAATATTTCCAAGTATGATCATTTGCATGAATAGGGCCTAGAGCCTGGAAAGTATTTGTACAGTGGGAGTTGGATCTCGGTGTGATCTTTGATCAGACTGTACTTAGTTACTTTGTAAAAGTATCTTCCTGTATAATATTAAAGACCTTCAACTGAAAACAGTAGATGAAGGAAGAAGCATTAAGAATTGAAGATAGAAATATTTGAAATGGAGCAGACAACTTTAATAATAAATGCAATCAATCTTTGAGCAAATTACTGTGAAAAGTAGTGTGGTTTTCAGCTTACAGTGTCATTTAAACCCAAAGTGGATGCCTTCCTAGATGATAAATTAAATGAAACCTAAGTTAATGGGCTCCAGACAGAGGGAAAAAAGTAAAATATAATGAGGTCAGTCTAAAGCCAAACGTTCCTTTCACATTTAAGCTTTATAAACTGAAACTTTGTGGAATGTATATGAATTAAGTTCATTTCTGTGGCATGCTCTTATAAAGCCAGCTCTTCAATGTTGTTCTGTTATCTAATATTATTTATCTGTAATAGAAGTAAAGTGAGTAAAGTGCTGTTGTAGCCACATGCACTGCACTTTTAACTGCAAAACAGTATTTGGCATCATTAATGACCTATTTCTTTTTTCTTAGCCTTGTTTTTATTGGAGGAATCATCCTGACCATTAAATGGAAATGTTTATAGTCTGTAAAGGTGTAATTGAACTCAACTGTGATTAGAGTCTTGCAAATGTAATTTGCCATTGCAGAGAAGTAAGCTGATTTAAATTAGTGCACTTGGTTCTACTTCTCTAGACTGGGAGTAATCATTTGTGAAATCAAATTGACACATGAAAAATGAATTGTGTAGTAGTTTCAGAGGGCCGTTTATTTGAAAGTATTGTTACCATATAATTGCATAAGGAAGCCAGTTTACTTACTTAGCATACTTGCAGAAACCCAAAGCAGAAATAGATAATGTTTTTATTAGAGCTGTGGGTGAAGCAGATGAAGAAAGAAATAAATGCAAGTAATGTTCAGTCTGGATACATTGGAAATTTGTATTTCATTCGTGAGAAATTGATAAACCTGGTTGCTTCTAGAAATATAGAAATGGATGTATGCAAATTGCTTATCATTCTGTGAAATCAAATTAAATTAAAATTGTGTTAATGACACTATATATTTAACGTAAGTCCTTTAGATCTGAGATGAGTAAAATCAATACATCAATAAATGTGACATATGCAAGTAATTATTGAATTGTCAGTATTTTGGTTATGCTATTTAAACAAATATACAGTTTATAATTTAGATGTTAATGTAGGAATGAGATTAGGAAATTTTTTTAAAATTCTGCCATTAAAATGAAGTTGCATCCTTGTATGTGTCCTTCTGCATAGAGAACCCCACTCTGGATTTCTGCATGCACCTCCTCATGAACCTTGGAAGTCATTGAAATGCAGATTTAGGGAAAGCATAGACATTCTTACTAGCATTTCTTTTTGTGCACAAAAATGGCTCTTTTCAAATGATGTTAATAGTATTTTTCCTGCTTTCCATCTTTGGGCTCTGCAATGAAAGTGATGGAGGGAGATTGCAGGTGTCTATCTGATTGACTAATAAGACATTTTTCCAAATGCTGTGATTGCAGCAAACTATGCTTATTCTTGTTCTTGTATATACATCAAGCTTTATTCAGTGTTGTCTGATTAGTTCCAAACTCATTTTCATAGTTACTTATTTTCCTAATATATAAACCTCCTCTTGAAAGCTTTCTTTTCCATAGTTGATTTTATAGTTTAAGAAAAGGTGGGGTGATTTTCATCCTTCCTTATACCTAACATTAAGGTCCATTCTCATTGTATCCTTGAGCTTCTGTAATTTCCATTATTGCTGTGTCTTTTAGTCTTAAATGAAAATTTCTATCATATCAATGCAATTACTAAAATGATTTGACTATGTCTCTGCTTGCAGCATTCTTTCAAGAGAATTCTGTTGTTGCAGGACAAAATGTGCACTTAAACTAGAGGTGAATTTTCCTTTTACTAATTAATGGAATAAACCAGGCTTTCTAAATTTTAAGTTTTGATGCCTGAGTTTAACTTGTAGACATTAGAATAGTTAAGAACATGCTAATACCCTTAAATTCCATTAAATACACTTGTCTCAATAAGATAGACAGGGAGAGCTTTTTTAGTCTGGAGTGAAAATTTGTGGTGTATCCATATATAGAAAAATAATTTCTAAATAAATAAATTTATAGTAAGTAAATTTAAGTTACTCAGCTTGGGTTGTATGAAAATGAAAGAGGAGACCCATACATTTCCGAATGTGGAACTCTACAGTTCTGAGTGTAAACATCAGTGCAGGCAGATGTGTAAGCAGTCTAGAAATTTATATTTCAATGTCTCCCGAGGTCCATGAGGAGGCACATCCAGAGAATGTGTTCTCACACATGACTATCCAGAGTTATGTGGATCAGTGGAGGAGACTATTTGGAAACTTTGTTTGTTGGTAAGTAACCCTGTTTGTATTGCGTACAAAGTGAATATGTACGGAAAACTGAATTCATAGAATCATAGAATTATTTAGATTGGAAAAGACCTTTAAGTTTATCAAGTCCAACTGTTAACCTGGCACTGCTCCATAATTTTCTGGTCTGCACTGCTCTGTTAGCATCTACAGTGTGTCGATAGTGCATTTGGTTCTCTTGGTGATGTTTTTTTGAAAGAAGTGTAAGCCAGAATCCCAAAACAATATGGACAAGTATTCTGATCCCAAAAATATTCAACATACAAAATTGGTGGGTGTCCTTATTCTTTCTTGGCTGTGGCTTAAGAGCAATGGAGGAACAAGGACAGAGTCTGTGGAAATAAGAAGAAGGCGGTTTCCATGGGTATTGAATGCAAATATTTTGTTGGAAAGCAGCACGGTGCTGTTTCTTTTTTTTTTGTTTGTGGGAGCAAGGACATAGAATCCTTTTAGAAAGAAACATGGCTGTAAACTGAGATAGGTCTTGAGAAAAAAGTTATGGTTCTCCTTGAAATAAGATAAACTAATAATTGTACATTTGTGTGTACAAATCGTTTGACATTTGTAGAATGAAAACTTTTTGGTTTTTACCAAGTCAAATAGTAATTTCTCAGATGTTCTCTACAAACTATTTTCTCAGCAAAATTCCTCTGATATGCAGTGCTTAGAGTCATAGAATTGTTAAATTTGGAAAAGCCGTAAGATTATCGAGTCCAGTTGTTTACCCAGCACGACCATTTTCACCATGTCCCTAAGTTCCATATCAACATGCCTTTTGGATGCTTCCAGGAATGGTGGTTCCACCACGTCCCTGAGCAGCCTGTTCCAATGCCTGACCACCCTTTCAGTGAGGAAAGCCGCTCTCCAGCCACTCTGCCCCCAGCCTGTAGCGCTGCATGGGGTTTGTGTGACCCAAGTGTGGGACCCAGCGCTTGGCTTTGTTGAACCTCAGACCATTGGCCTTGGCCTTGACATTAATGAAGGTATTAGACAGGACTGGCCCCAGCACGGAGCCTTGGGGATCTCCACTTGTGACTGGCTGCCAACTGGATGTAATTCCGTTCACCAGCACTCGGGACCCGGCCATGCAGCCAGTTTGTAACCCAATAAAGAATTCAATCCATGAGCAACCATGCATTTAGGTGCAAAATGAATGTTTTTTTTTTAAAATCTAATCAGGCTTATTTTTATTTTCAATTAAAAGACCATCTCATTTTTGATTTTTGGCAAGTGATCTGAGAAAACACTGTTCATATCGAGCACTTTAAAAAAGAAACAAAACCACATATATAGAGTGCTAAGTAGGAAATATGGGCTTTAAACTCTTACTGAATTTGGAATCACTTGTAAAATGAGTGTAGTGCTTTAGTAGTAGAATAATGAACTTTTTATTTCCTCATGAAATAGACAAGTTTAGAAAAGTTAACAAAGAATGTTCACTTAGTTGATATTTACAATTACTAATACTTACAATGAATACTGTGTCAAAGATTGCATCCTGCAAGGTCTGTGCATAAATCTGAAATTTAAATTTTAATTTGCCTTTTTTAAAATTAAAAAAAATTGGTAATATTTCGTTTCATTTCAACATACTAACTTTGTTTAACTTTTGAATAGATGATTTTAAAGACAACCTGATTAATGACATTCTTTTGTATCAGAGCTCAGAAGTACTAAATGTTTAGTTAGCTAGAGAAATATTCTAGTGTATCTTGCTTTATTCTCAAGACTATATATATGTACTTTTCATTTGCATTCCATGTTAGTCAAGGGATGAAATTTAAATTGCCTTCTGCTATTTTAGTATCTCTTACTGAATGAGTGAGTGAATGAAATACTTCTTTTTAATTCATGTGCATAAACAGCAGAAGTGCAATTGTTGGCTTGTCTGTTTTTACCTCTTATTTTGTAAAGTAGAAAAATCCACACATTGCATTGATGAAACTTAAAGTCACAAAAAGTATTATAGCTAACTTTTTTTCTTAGAAGATTCATGATAAATCATACGAAAATTTAATGTCTGCAATAAATTGCTATTAAGAGAAAACAATTTTCAGCAAATTTTATAGTTTACCCAGCTTGCTGCATATTAATTCTAAAAGTAAATGTAAAAATTTGGATGTTCTTTCAGTACATTTCTGCCTCACTCTCTAAATTGTTATAATTTGTAATTATACAGGAGGTTCTGCATGTTGCAGGAGTGGAAATGCAGTTAACAGCTGCTGTTTCTTTTTTGACCGTTCTGCAAGAGGAGTCAGTGTCCATTCATACGTACTCCCACTCCTTCCTACACATCATTCTCCAGAACCTGGAACACAGAGATGCAGGTCAGGCCTGTACAGCTACTCTGATGACCTCTACATGTTTTGTTTCATTAGTGACCCTACAATACTGTGCCAACAGCAAATGCAATCACTGTGACTTTGTATCCAGACTTGCATGAATGAAAAGATTTTTCCATGATGACCCCTTTCATACTGATATTTAAATGTAATTCTGATTGAAGAAAAAAATACCCTCTCACTTTGCCTGAAGGATTAAATCCCAAAGTTGTTTCTGAGTCTGAGCTTCTCCTGAAGTACCAACATTTTGTGGCTGAGAAAATGGAGAGAGGATGGTTGACATTTCTTCTGTGTTGATCATTTTTTCTTAATTTCTTTGACACTAATTTTAGAATACAAAGGGAAAAAAAAAAGGCCTATTGTGAAACTAGAAAGTTTCAGTGGGCATAAGAAAAGAATATGCTTCTAAATGAGGGAAATTAGCTTTATAAAGCAATCAGAGTGATTATTAATTTTATATATGAATTGGAAAGGGAAAAGGAATGGGGCCAGGCTTTGCTTCTTACCTATCCTACTTCTTACTTTGAAGTCTTGAATATTAATGTGGTGGCTTTCAGATACATAGGTCTTTGAAGATGTGTGTAAAAGAGCAAATTTTGTAGAAGTCGTGTATGTTTTGGTTTAGTTGTTGTATGTACAATATAAGATATCACATATAACTCATTTCTTTTAAACAGGTGTTAGCAATGCATGGTTAGAAACTCTTCTTGCTGTAATAGAAGCTTTACCAAAAGAAACTGTCAGACATGAGGTAATAATAATCTCTCACACTAACAAAAAATAATATTAAGATTGTAAGATTGTATTTCCCTGCAAGTTTTATTCACCTCAGTCAGATTTGTGGGAGTTCTATACCTGTGAAAATGGTAATGGTTGTGGAACACACTGTAAGAGACAAATGGGCGAAAAGGCAAGACGGGAAGGTCACCTTAAAAAAAGTAGTGTTCTTCAGCAAATAAAGTCAACACTTAATACTTCCATTGCACTTTATATTCTCAGTAACATGTTTTCCTGCATCCTGTTTTGGTTTACAGAATAGTATCTCACTCTATATCTTCATGACAAAACTACATTTTGTGTACTATTAGACTAAAATTCCAATATCTCCTAAATGGAACTGAATGCTGGAGAGCCATTCCTTAGTGTATTTCAGTAGTTCTTGGTGTATCAAAACTCGAATGCACTGCAAACACTCTTTAATTTTTCACTGTGTAGCTTAAGAAAGAAGAAGAAAATCTGTCACTACGTTATAATGCCAGTCCCCTTTCATCAGCTAATTTGTTCACTTTTTAGGTATTCATATTTTGTGAAGTTTAAAAGCTTTCCAAAAGGCGTATTTACTGTGTTTATAATTTAAAACAATATGGAGATTTAAATATATGATTGTTTGTGTAGTGTAAAAATTCTCATTAAAATAAGAGTAAAATCCAGAACTGTTTAAAAAATAAACTTCTAAAGGGTAAAAAATTAGGTTGGAAGAAACACGGAGATATTATTCTAGTCACCTCCGAAATCTAATTTCAATGTAATTTTAAAGATGTCATTTAAACAAAATTGACTATTAATGTCCATAGACGCCATTAGTGTTAGTACTGATTAATTCGGTGAAAAGGTTAATGACATTTGGGATACGTTTTTCTTGATTTTTCTTTTAAGAAGAGGAATACTTTATTTAATGCTCATGATTTTTCTGCTCATATTTCTTCTTTTTTTTTCCATGTAGATCCTGAATCCACTTGTTTCCAAAGCACAGCTTTCTCAAACTCTTCAGTCCCGCTTAGTTAGCTGTAAAATCATGGGAAAAGTAGCGAACAAATTTGAAGCTCATATGTGAGTAGACTGTCAATATGTTTTCATTCCACAGTGTAAACCAGTATTTCTTTGTTAGTGGACAAAAATGAGTACAAGAAAAGCAGACTTTATTGCAAAAATGAAATGCTTTTTTTTTCACAGATCCCTTTCATTATTTAACTAGCATGTTCAGACTTGCTGATTTTCATCATTTTATAACTTGAGTTTGTATGTTCTATCACAGATTTGAATGGATACCATTTTCATTCCATTCTTCCATATTTTTTTTCTTACTAGAAAATAAGCCACACAGTGGATTTCTCTGCAACTTACAGCCACAAAACACAACTTCATCTCCTTAGAGTTTCTTGTTATAAACAGAAGAATTCCATTCCTAACTTTTCAATATATAACCAAATTTAACATGTAGATCTGTTTTTTTTCCTATCCCTAATTAAAATGTAGATATATCAGGAACTACTGCTGTTCCTTGATATTATCCAGCCCTTATATTCAGTGTCTGTGAGTCTGGACAGAAGAGGGTGCAATGATGAAAGTAAATCTGAGTCACCCATCTGCCCAAAGCAGTTGGTGTGGTGCATTCCTTGCTCAGTTTACTCAGGCTTGTGACAGTAGGACCACTTCACCAAATGTGTTTGCTGTCCAGGCAATCCGGCACAACATGACTTTGAATTACAACAGAATTCCACCGTGGGATACTAAATGCACAGAAACTGTCTAGCTGAGGAAGTCCCCTCTTACAATGATTTTGATCTGCCCCAAAATGCAAGAATACAGCGTAACAGAAAAGAAGAACAACAGGACAATATGACAAAACATTTAGGAATAAATTTCTTTAGATGATGGTTTTTTTCTTCAGTGAAAAAGAACTAGAAGCAGCCAAAAGGAAACTATCTAAATCTTCATTTGCTGTTTAGAATATACATTTGTTGGACGTTCAAAAATTAATGAAAATGGTAGAGTAGTAATTTTTGAGAATGTTACCAAATCTTTATATTCCAAATCTCTAGGACTATGTCAGAATAGCAGTTGTGTTTATTTATTTGATGTTACATTCTCATGGAAATAAGTGAGTTTACGGATGACTTGGAATCTTTTGTGAAAATACATTAGTGTTAATTAGTAGCCATAATAATCATATCTTTTGTGGTGTTTCTTCAACATGATTTCTTGCTGTTCAGAAGTAGGAATCCCCTCATTTCAGTAAACAGATCACAGCACCTTTTCTGCACATCCAGTACATTTTAAGAAGATAACTGAGAATTTTCTGGGGCATCTTGTTCTTCTGGTAGAGAGCTCTGAGTGCAGTTCAGAGGCCTGAAAAGAGAGCTGGGCCCTCAGGTTTAGAATGTGGCAGACCGAGTAAAATTCAGGACATGCTCTCATTCCCCTTTCAGTAGGGCTCTTGGTACAGGCCCAGAAGACATATCTATCCTCAGGAATAGGCAATATATAAGCATATCTTCACTTTTTTCTACAGAATGGCAGAGCTTTTCCTCATAAAATTTATACTATAATTAAAAACTTTGTATTTGATGTTACTCCCAGCTTATTTTATATCCTGTCCTTGTCACGGAACATTAGTTATTCTACCCTCTGTTACAGTGTTCCAAGTGACAAAGTCTTTTTTTTTATTTTATGTAGCCCCTACTTTAGAGTATTCTAAAATGACAAACTTCCAACACTGTACAATTTTTGAAACTTGAGGCTAAATTTTTCTGTAAGAAGTAAATTAATTTTCAATGGAATGAATGGAGACTATGCAAGCTGGCTGGAAAATTTGCCTGTCTGTGTCTACATATTATTTGAGTTTTGCAATAACAAGGATTTTTATAGAGATATTTTATGAATACTTATGCCAGAATCTTGGGCAGTGAAAGGAAACACAGTGGCTGATTCTGCCAAGTTGTGGTATGTGTTTTTACTGAAACAGGAATCAAAACTTTTATTTTGTATCTGCATTGATTTACATGAATACTTGGTCTACTTGCCTGAAGGTATTGCAATATTCAAGCTTTTAATCTTAAATTCTTTTTTTTTTTCTTCCTAATTATGTTTTGAGTGATACCTGCATATCAAAGATGAGGTATTACAGACGTTTAATTGGGATTTGCTTTTCCATTTACATAATTCTTTGTATTCTTTCAGTAACTGTTCAGAAATTGTACTGAAGATGGTTATTAAATGAGGACAGCATTCTACTACAGTAGCCTACCTACTATTTTTGTAGTTTATAAGAAATAATAGATGAATTATGAGCAAATGACACTAAATATTCCTTTTCCTGTTTCTTTGTAGCACATCTTTGCATCCAATGTACAATATTCTTTTCTAATTGCTGATGATCAGAAAAATAATTCACTATGTGTGATAAATTAGTAATATATGGGATAAACAAGTAATAAATTAGTAAACTTCAGTACTAATCAATAGATTTTATATATTCTTGTTCTATATATTAATAAAAAATGTTCACATTTCTAGTATTAAAAGAGAGGTTCTTCCATTGGTAAAATCACTGTGCCAGGATGTGGAATATGAAGTTAGAACTTGCATGTGTCAGCAACTGGAACATGTAGCTCGAGGAATAGGGTGAGTACAATTTGCCTAACTGATCTTAAATGCAAAATATTTCTTTAAAATGTTAACCTAAAAACTCCTTTTAAAATTGCTCAATTCATGCATACTCTAATGAATTTGAAGTGTACAGATGTGTTCTTAGGAATTGGCTGTTGGCAGTTGTCTCTTTTCCACTTTTAGGTTTTTCTTTCTCATTTATAGAAAAATTGCTGAACCATAAACGCAACAGTTTTTTGTAAATAATGACTTCATCTGTAGCTTCTTGAAATGATCTCAATTATTCATCTGTGGTATTTGGCTTATTTAAAAATTCTGACAAGTATTAGCAGTTTTAATAATTACTGTGCAATGTTTTGAGAAAGGATGCTAAATGGGTTTTGTAAGCAAATTTCCTCTCAGTATCAGCTTTTACTCAATGTTTGAAGGCCTTCAGTATTCATGCATAGGATTGTAAAAGTCTGGAACTTTAATAAAAGAAAATGTTAATTACAGACAGGATTGGTCTCTGAGTGAACAAATATTTTAAAATTCTAGGTGTCTCTACCTGTTATTTTGTCAGCGAGGAAAAAAAGCAGTAACTTCTTTTATAGACTAGAAAATTTATCAGGTAACGTTCCTTACCCAGTGCTAGACAGCAGAGATAGATTAGATCTTGAGTGTCCCTCTGGCTTTTAAAATTGTAAATCTATGAGAAAGTTCAAGGCTGAGGCTGAAACTGAAATATAATTGGAAAGATACATTAAGTATGTACTTGAGTTTGTTCGTACAGGTGTTTGGGGAAAGGATCTTTCCTATAGCTGTGGAATGTTGTCTCTTTTTTTTTTTTTGGTTTTTTTTTAGTCTTTTTTTTAATATGGGGAATTATATTGTGGTTTAGATTCTAGAGTTTTAAAAAACTCAACAAAACAAAACATCAAAAATCCCCAAAACCAAACCACCAGAAATTCCTGAAGCAATGCACTTAGGGAATGTAGAGATGTAAGGAATTCACAGCAAGAGCTAAGCATTGCTGTTATGTACTTAATTTGTCTTTGTTTTGGAAAGGTCACGTAGGTTAGTAATTTCCAGATTCCTAGAAAAACTTGTCTTTATTGCATACAAAATAATCTTATCTATGTGCTTCAGGCACAACTTCTGCCAGGTCTTTGTCTTGCATAAGTTCAGAGGCTGTGAATAATGTTGAAACCATATTATACTCACCTCAGTAAAGTTGCGTATTTTTTTTGATACTTACTTTTTATATCAAAATGTAGGCTAGCATGATAAATCATTCTAATATTTGCCATATTGAATGTCTTTCAATATAAAAGAACTTGTGATTAAAGAAAAGAAAGGTACTATTTGTCAGTACTGTTGATATTTGTAAAAGTGGGAATTAAACAGGCATTATACTAACTGAATTACTGAATAATTTGAACTTTTACTGTGTGCATCAGTCTCATGTACCTTAATGTATCACAAAATTGAATTCTATTTAATGGGAAGTTAAAGAGGAGAGAAAGAGAGGGTTCTGCTTACCTCCAGGGAGTAGCCTGGTGTTTTTATTCCATAACTGCTTTGTTTTGAAGGGAGAGATGGTTCTGTCTGTCATATTAGTTTGTAGATTTTTGATACTACCAAATTGGAAATCTGCAGAAATGTTCGCCATTTTTAAAAAAAATTTCTTTACCCTTTCCCCCAGTTTCTATGTTTTGATTTAGGATATAGTACTACCCTTTTCTGCCCTGGTCATTCTTAGGCTGTTTGTTCTTATCTATCTATCTCTTTTGTTCGTGCTCAATCCCATGGGAATTTTTTTGTGTCTTAAATTTGAGATATTGTCTCCATTTCCATGGATTCCTTTAACATTCTCAGTCAACCTCTGCTGTAGTCAAGAGCTGAGAAGTAAGCATATGAATTAGGCTTTGAAAATTATTTGTAATGCATAATACAGCAATTTTTTAAAACAGTACAAATATGTTATTCTGAGTAAAGTATCCCTTACCTAGGATATGCATATAGTTAGAGAATATTTCTTACAGCTGAGAAAATTATTTTGGTGGTAGCCTTTAGAAAGCACTCACAGTTTGTATGAATCTGTATCACTTTGCTTTCAGCAGTTCTGTTTTACATTTAAAATAGGTTTATGAACAGCCAGGTGTTAAAATAATAACTGAAAGTGTACGTTTGTGTCATTTTCTTCACTCCTCCAAATGCAGTTTAAGTTCAACAGATACTAAGCAGTGTGAAAGAAGAATGAAAAAATGTTTTTTTCAGTGGTTACAAGGTGGCTATATCTTATACTAATAAGTAACCATACTGGAAAGGAAATTTTCTTAATTCTGTTTAGTGTCTTTAAAATGAACTAAATTTCATTTATTCTTCATGGGAGTTGAAGGTTTAAAAAAATCATAGGTATTATGCAGTGGCAAATGACAGTATTACTGATAATTTACCCAGCCTTATAATAGTGGGTTTGATAGGGCTAAATATTATCCATTAGTGGTCTGTCCTGTCTATTTTTCTTTGATTCTTTCCTCACCAACCTTTATGTTGCATTAATGTATATTAATGCTACATATTAGCATTAATGTATTCGTATAGACTGTTCTCTCTCTGAAGTTTTTACTTAATCCCTTCTCAATGCTTTAGATGATTTAATCTCATAAGAAATGGTGAACACTGAGTATTTTCAGTATGGAAGCTATTCCAGTGTGTCATGTTGAGGATGAATAGGTAGTAGGTAAATTAAAAAATAACTGAAGACATGAGCAAATTTTCAGGTAAATGTTGAAGGTATGATGTGACAACAGTCCCAATGCTTATTTTTACTAGTTGCCACTAAATGATCTATCATTTTCTCGTAATTTTGTTTGAATGTTTAATCATTTGCTTGGTAGAATACTGTTAAGCTACCTCTTGGTTTGCTGGTAGATATAACAAACTCTGTAATGTGCAAATCACTTTGATGCTGATTATAAACACTTGAAAGGATTATTATTTATATTGACTTAAAAAAGGGCAGCTGTTACTACTTTAGTGTGATTGGAAGGGATATTTTGAGCATTTTTATTTCAGCATCCTGGAGTTAAGCATTAGCAGTATATTAGTAGTTCAGTAGCTATAAAGGCAAAAAAGGACAAGCAGAACACTTTCTTTACTACTTTACACCAAGGCTAAAAGCCAGTGTTTAGACTAGTTGGGAAATCACATTTTCTCTGAGCAGTAGCTGCTCTCTGTAAAGAAGGCTCATCTTTGATGTATAAAATTTCCAGACACTTCAATCCAACATGGCTTATACATAATAAATTTTGACTTTGGACCATCATATTGAGCATATTTGATCATCAGAATTTTCTCAGTGATACAGCGAAATAGCTGGAGTCCTTTGATTTTTTTCAGACTACATGTTCTCTAATTTATTTTGAGCTAATTTGAATGCTTTTTTAATGATGAAGTTTTGCATTTAAAATTTGCATGTTTCTTTGGTTGACAAAGAAAAAAAGTCCTGAGACTGACTGGAGGTTTTTATTTAATTTTCATTTCCTTAGATCTTTGTCAGTTTTTTTTCTTGACTACCCCAAAAATATCTGAATAAGTATTACAGGAAGAATTCTGTTTTGCAGTGGCAGTATTGTTTCATTGTAAGTTTTCTTTTGGCCACTTGCTTCGCGTTGCAGGACAGAACTAACAAAGACTGTGGTGCTTCCTGAGTTAGTGGAACTGGCAAGAGATGAGGGCAGCAGTGTACGCCTGGCAGCTTTTGAGACCTTAGTGAATCTGCTCGATATGTTTGATGCAGGTAAGAATTTAATTTAGGCTTACCAGCTCAATTCTTGGTGCTCTAGTGCATCTTGTAATTGCATGTAAATGCTTTTTGTTCTGTCTGCATTATTCAGACGTTTCTGGTTTTATTTTGGTTATTGCTTTATCCTTTACGTTTCCTTCTATTTAATGTCTTGCAGTGCTTTATATGCAGAAAGTTTTAAGGGACGTGAACTAGTTGTCCATGAAATCACTTATCATATTCCAAGTTTCTAATGTAATGTGCCTAAATGGAATGAGTAAAATTACTGTATAAATTATGGGAATATTGTGTTGCTAGTATTTAATTAATTAATGTAGTGCTATCAGTACACCGAATACAAAGTGTTAGCTCAACAAAAGTGTACTATACAGGATCTTGGTGATGAATTACTACAGTATATGGCTGTATTTAAGGTATAGAGAGGAGTGGATAAGGAAAAGAAAAGAATAATGTAGTTTTGGGGAGAATACTGTAAATGGACTTTTTAGCAGTTAGTGTTTATATCAGTAAGTATGATAGTAGGTTAATTTTCTAGAGCCTCTGTATTGATTCTATCGAGTTTGTGCCTCTCTTTGCACCTCTCAATCTTCACTCCTCCTTCCCCCCCCTGCTGTAACTGCTGCTTTGAGTTACTGTAAGAAGCTTAGAGAAAGCAATCAGGGGCTATTTACAGGTTTGTAAGGAATGTGTTTCTAGAAATTGGGTTTGCGTGGGTTTTGCTTTCATGACTGAAGTAGAAAATGAACACTTTTGAAGGCAGATGACCCAAAATTACATTCTAGAGTTTCTCTCCCATAATATCGAAATATTTCTTCAGGCCAACCTAGCTTTGTTCAGCCACAATTATTTGCTGAATTTTGCTGTTGATCTACCATTATAAGAATCATAGTCCCTTTAAAACTCAGACATTTTAATACAATCATTTTATTTAAAATAAGTAAAAATATATAATTTTTTTCAAACATTTACTCCTTTATTTTATAAGGATTCAGAGTGCTTGGATTTGACTTTAGTTTCAAATGATCTAATTTCTCTCCTGTATCCTTAACTATTTTGTTTCTCTGTGAATTTATTGTATACAAAAAGATTTTGAAACACTTCTCAGTAGGTTTAAAAAATTAACTTGCAGCATATCCTGATTTTTCTATTTACTGTCACAGTCATGTTCAGTCTTGATCTTCTGTATTCCTACTACTGTAGGAAATCTTGTAGGATTACTGCAGTATTCTTTCTTTCTCTATATTCTTGGTGAAAGAAGAAGGTAGTGACGGTTTATTTATTCTCTGCCTCATCCTTTACTGGGGGATGCCTTTTCACTAACAACAAACAATCAAATGAACATGACAGGTAAGGTATTAAAATTAGGACCTATATTATATTGACATGTTCATGATTCTCTGTACCTCTTGTTTTGTACTTTCAGTGAGTGCCTGCCAGAAGTAATCCTGAGAATGTTAAATGAAATTTTTCTTAATTTATTACAGTAGTTCAGTCTCTTGGCTCTTTTTAAAATGTTAACAAATGGCTAACTAAAAATTTCTTTTGTTTTTCAGATGATCGCAGTCAAACTGTTCTGCCATTAGTGAAATCATTCTGTGAAAAATCCTTCAAAGCAGATGAATCAATCCTAGTTTCTTTATCTTTCCATTTAGGGAAACTGTGTAATGGATTATATGGTATGATTTAATTTCTTTTTAAAAATCTTAAAAATGAAGGAAGATTGGAGAATTTGAACCCCTAGGAAAATATCCAGATTTGAGTGTATCAAATGAAATGGTAGTTAGGTTTTGGAAATTTCCTCTTAAGGCGACCATCTGCATATTGTTTGTCGTTGGTTTTGTTTTGTTTGGACAGGGTCAAAGATGGAAACATGCTGTTTTATCTTTATTGGTTTGACTGATTTATTTATGTATTCTGGAGCTTGTGATTTGGATGACTGAATTTCTGAAACTAGAAACTTTGGAAAACATTATGATGTTGGCTTTGTATGTTCATTCCTGTGCTTGATCTCCTTTTTAAGGCACTGTACAGAGTGTGGTCCATAAGGAACTTCAGGGAAGAAAGGAGATCTAATGACACGTGGATTGCCCAGCTGCAGCTGAGGCCAAATCTGTACTCATAATTTTTATACCCATAATTTGTGCTCGAATTTTCACTTGAGCACAGTACATCTTTCATTGATAATTCTGCCCACTATATATTATGTATGGAGGAACAGCACAGAATCATGGCTTTACATTATAATTTCCCCCTAGACTCCTAAAACTTTTGCTGTTTCCTACAGCTCTTTGAAATGAACCTTCATGATTATGTTAGAGACTTTCAAAGTGACATTGCTTCACTACAGATTACTTGAAATCTTGAAATGGCTATTCCACAGTGTCAAACTGTTATTTTCAGAAACAGAGAGCTAGGACAGTCCATCCTGTGTTTATCATGTTTTTTCAGTCTTCTTTTCTCCAGGTTGAATGACTAATTCCTGATCTTTCTTTGCCTCTGAACTCCATCTGACAAGTTCGTATTTTTCTTGAACTGTTACGCCTTAGGACAGTTGAATGAAGTGAAAGGGTTACTTCACATGTCTTGCCAGATATATTGCTGTTCACATTTTTGAGTATGAAAAATTGCCTTTTTAAAAAAAAAAAAAAATCTAGCAGCTGGTTAGTCTTTCTCTTTCCGAGCCTTGTGCAGGTGATGCAGACCAGGCTAAGCATGGTACCTTACTGCTGTTCTAATGGAACAATAGTCTAAAGTTTTAAGACCGTATGTCCAGTTACTGAAGATCATTTTAAACTCTGTCTTCTGAAGAATAAGCAGTCTCTGTCCTTGGCTGATGCTTTCAGAATACTGAATAAGCAAAGTCTCTTGTCTAGCATCCAAAAAATCAGTGAAAATACTGAATAGTACCACAACTAGGAAAGAACTTTCTTTTTACAGTTGCTTATCTTGTCAATAATCCATGGGTAGCTTTCTTTGGTTGTTTTTCCGAGCAGCTTTGGAGCACCTTTATAGTTTTTAATCTCTTATTCCCATTCCCTTGTTGTGAAAGTCGTGACCTTTACTGCCTCTTTTGTTTCACAGGTCCTGTTATCCCATACTAGAAGGAAATTGAATCAGTTTGACGAGTTTTCCTTTTGCCATGTTGGCTACTACTATTTTTTTGGGGTGTGTGTGGGTGTATGTGTGTGAGTGTTGGTATTTAGTAGTAGATCTTTTAATTTTTTTTTTGTTTCAATTTTTTCAAACATGCGAAAGTAACCTGACTTATCTAATTACATGGCTTGTCCTTTCCCTCTCCAACTATTAAATATCAATACCACTTCAGCCCTTTTCTGTTCTGTTATTTGACTTAAGATTTCAGCAACTAGTACTTAAGTATTTTGAATACTGGAAGGAAGCACATCTGACTGCACATTTTGAAAACCTCTTGTTTCAGATCCACTGACCTGTTGCTTCTCTACTTAAAGGTTGAATCTTTGTCAGAGTTATTAATTGTACTCAGCCTGATGATACTAGTGGAATTTGAAAAAGAAAATAAAATTATTAAGCATTTCAGCCTTCTTGGTAATAATCACTGATAGCTTTCCTCCCTCTCTGGAATAGAAAATTGAGCCTTTTCTTCATTATTCTCTTATTACTAGTGCACTTGTAGTTTTTGAATTCTTCTTGCTAGTTACTTTCCAGTTTGTTCTGAGTACTTGTGTGTACTGATTATATTCTGCTAGATTCAAGGGGGGTGAGATGGAGAGGAGGGATGAAATCAATATATTTGATAGATTTTAAAATAAGATTTGTTTGGGTACATTATTAATAACATTTGTAATGAGGAAAGTTTGTTGTTTTGTTTGGTTTTCTTTTTTCTTTTTTTGAGGCATTTTTACTCCTGAACAGCACTTGCGGTTTTTAGAATTTTATAAGAAGCTTTCCACACTGGGTTTACAGCAGGAAAATGGACACAATGATAATCAACTACATCTGCAAACTCTGGAACAGGAAAAGAAGTATATTTCAGTGAGGAAGAACTGTGCTTACAATTTTCCAGTAAGTAATACTAACTTAAGGTTTAATATTAATTTATGTTGTGCATATAGTTCACTAAATAGGACTACATGAGTGATAGAGGAGTTAATCCCAAATTGTTCATTGTTAGCTAGATTTTAGCTCTTTCCTGCAAAGTTTCAGTTAGTGAGGTTGTCCAGAAGAGTTAGCCGGAAATACTACTCTTTGCAGAGCCTCAGAAAATTATTGGCAAATTTTGACTGAGGAAGTGGTGTTCTAAGAGTTTACTGGTCTTATTCTTTCCTACACATTTTCTCCAAATGCTTAGCACAAAGGATCTGGGAAAATGTCTGTGAAACAGAGTTCCCAGTTTCAAAGCACTTGAATGTATGCTTTCACATTCACCATGTGTCACATCATTCTAGGGAGTTGCAGATTGAAACTGAATGCTCAGGTTGATGTTTTAGTCGTGTTCCTGCCTGAGTACAGAAAGTCTTTTCAATTTTATGTGAGGTCCTTAAATACACCAGTCATATTTCTGTAAATCTACTTTGTATTTTGACATTCTGCATTTGTATTCAATGAAAACATGTTTGCACCAAGACCCAGTAGACAACTATTTTTTCTTCTGCCTTTTAAAGGCAAGCACACTGTATGTAGGTAGACATCTGTTGGTTTATTTGAGCAAAACCAAGGTATGTACAGACACAATCATGTCGAAATTCAGATTCTTGTTTTGCTGCTTGCTAAAATGTTTTTGAAGTATCCATTTGCAGTTTTTGATAGAGTACAGAAACATTAACAGTATTTATAAAACTGAAGTTTTATATTTCATGGTTTAGTCTTTATCTTCAGAAAAAAGCCTGCAGCATGTCTGGAAGATACATAAATTCAGTGTAGTTCTCAACTTTGAATTTTGTCTGGTGCCTGTGTTTTAGCAAGGCCAGCAAAACCTCCACACTTTCTCCTTAAAATAACAACCTCTTATCTCTCAAGTTCATCTGATAATCTCTGCTAGTGTGATCCTTTAGCCGTGTAGTTAAGAAAGGACTTTATGCTTCCACAGGCCATGATTGTTTTTGTGGATCCAAAGAACTTCCATTTAGAACTTTATTCTATATTCTTCTGCCTTTGTCACGACCCCGAAGTTCCTGTCAGATATACCATGGCCATAAGCTTCTTGGAAGTAAGTCTATGATGGTTCTTTGTTATTGCTCACCGGGGTTTATTTTATTTTGTTTTCTTCTTTAAGCTTTCATTTGTGACTCTTCAACCAATATAAAAAGACTTGAGAAAATGTATTGAAATTATTTAGTTTGTCAAGAGTGTCCTGTTCCTTCTAATCTCTGTATATAACCCATATACACACATTATTTTATTTAAGTTATGTGACATTTGGCTGCAAGATACTACTGCTAGGTCAGATTGTAAGAAGCAAAAGCTAGAAGAAACTTTTGATGATCTAGTACCACAAACATAAACAAATGTACTAACTATAATATTTGAAGTTTTTCAATGGCATTAGAAAACAGACGAATGGGAGAAAGGAACTTCCCCCTTTTATGCCTAAAAACTTTTAGAACTGTAGTTTGCTGGTGTATGTGAGAAATATTTATGTCGAACAAATCTAAATGAAAAGCTCAATTTAATATGAAACTACTTGGAAATTTATGCAGATGTAACAGCATATGTATTTTGTATTTCCCTTCAGCTTATATAACTTTGTTATTTTCATAAATTTAAAAAATGTACAAATGCATAGATAATATTAGCTATATAGGGTGAATTCCACAAATTAAAATACACTCTCCTGAATATAGAAACCAATATAGGGAAATCTTCAATGTTTTCATATTCTCTCACTGAGAATCCTTGTGTTTCAGTCCTTGAGTTCAGCTTTGATCCCATTTTGTTGCTGGACAAATTGGTAAATTAAGCAGTTTGCTGAAAACATTTAAATGAATAGCAGAGGAAAAAATGGCCTTATTTCCACCATTGTAAGAAAGATGTGTGAATTTCCAGTTCTCATTACCTACTGATGCCTTGTTTTAATGAATGATAGTCCAACATAATTGTTGAAATTGTGAAATTAGCATCTAATTCTACATAATATTTTGTTTTAGCTGTATAACACTATTAAAGTACTGCCTGAATATCAGGAAAGTATTTTAGCTCATTTTAAAAAAACTGTAAAATTAGACCTTGGTCTAAACGTACATTTAGCTCTTGTTGGTTTAATTTTAACAGCATAACTAGGCAACCACGTGACAGACAAAAATGAGTAATTTATGGCATTCCCTGCTAGCTGGATTACTTTCCATAAAGTAAAAGTCCTTGTAGGCATTTCCTTAAAGCTTCATCTTGATTGGAAGTAAGCTCTTATTTTCACTTTGCTTAAAAAAAACATTAAAAACATCATCTAAATATTCCTTGTGGCAAAAAAATCTCATGTTTCAAGTTTGTGTAATGCTTGCTATAAAACCTTTTTAGTAGCATAGAGATGGACTGCTAGTGTTTTTTAAAAATTTACATGAGATTTATGAATCACATAAGTCACAATCAAAAACCCAAAGAAGTAAGGAGTGAAAACTTCAGATGGAAGGTTGGGGAAACTTAAAATCCAGCACAGACTAAGAAAATTTTATGGTTTATCTTCTGTAAATTATATGGCAGGCTGACTCTTAACCCTCCTAATTTACAACATTTGAATATTCCACAAGGAAATTTCTAGCCTTGCAGTGCAGCCTAAAACATTTTTGGTAAATGTGAAATAGAATTAATTCTAAAAGCATGTTTCATAGTTAGATAATAGACCTGTTTTTTGACTCATGTTCTTTATATAAGCATATTTTTAATGTGATCAGTGGGAAAGTACACAACTTTAGGAGGCTGATATTAAACAATTTTTTCTGTGTCTCTTCATGCTTGCTGTAAAGTAAGTAAGTGGTGTTGTGCCATAGAACTAAAGAATGTTTCATCTTGCTATCTTACTGTCATTTTTTAGGTTGCTAAGCTTTTAAATTCTGGTGTGTATACAATACATAAAGAACTGGTTACGCTATTACAGGATGAGTCACTGGAGGTAATACACTTTAACTGAACTTTTTTTGCTTGTTACATCGAGACAGATTATCTTCATGTTTAATAACTCTTCAGTAACACAGTAGAGTAACAGTTTGAAATGATTAACAGCTTTTACTTTTGTTGCCCAGACTCTGCATAAAGATGCCAGCCTTCTGTGAATAAAAAGGAGGAAAATAGGAAGGTGTTTGAATTTAGTAAAACCACACTAAATTTATTAGCTTTTAAAAAATACTAATTCTAAATAGTTTTAATTGCTATATTATTTATTACCTTACAAACTCTAAAAAGCTTTGGGTTTGGTCCTATATTAAAATAATAGTTGATAGGATTCAAGGTCTTCTCTTTTGTTTTATTTTTATTGTCCAATGGAAGAGGAGATAAAGAAGTTGTGTATGGTTCAAAGACCAAGATTTACAGAGTTTTGGTCCCAGGTAACTTGCTCAGAACATGAATCAGTTATATTGCAGTTAACATACTGAGAATTTTTTGGATGGAAAAAAGAGACATATTTCTGTTCAAGACAAAATCACCATTTCCTCTGATAACCAGTTACTCCAGTAGTTGGTCTTTCTTGTCTTCTATGAGGATCTTTGGATGTGGCTTTGTATTCAGTTGCTCTTTTTTCATTCAGTACCTTTTGTTAGATGTTTTCAAGGAAATAAATAGTATTTGTAGAACATGTACTTAGAGTTTATGAAATTCTGACCCATATTAGAAGATTTCTCAAGGTGAATGCCTGAAAGTTGAGACTTAGAAGCATTTGGTGATTTTGAAAAATTCCTTGCTTTGATTTCTGTATGTTTATATACATAATAACAAATATATTGAGCTTTTTCTTATATACCACCTCAGTCTAAATTGGTACAAAAAATATTGTTATGTACTTTTGTAGCCAAGTTTAAAGTCTTACGATGTTTGAAATAGGGTTAGTCTGTTAATACAGGCCATATATTCTATTTTGTCTATCAGCTGCATTTTTTTAACACAGGAAAAATTGCTTTTAAGAGACACCTGAGAGATATAAAAAAGCATTTTTTTTTTTTGTTGAGGGTCTTAACTCCTGATGAAATACAGATCTTTCTTAAGAATGATTGTTCATTTTAAAATATTATATTGTGTGGACAATTTAGAAAACTTGTTTGATCACGTAAATAAAAACTTAGACCTGTAATGCTTATATTACTTACTGCATTAAAGTATCAGTTTTAAATCCCAGTCCTCATCAATGCAACTAATCTCCTTTTTTTTTCCAACATGAGAGTGCAGTAACTTAAAAGGTGTCAGCAGGGATATGTTGGTGAGAGTTAAAAATGGAGTTGAGTTCATTCAAAGACCTCTTTCATGCAGCCTTTCTTTAAATAGGTGCTAGATGCCCTAGTAGGTCACCTTCCTGAAATCCTTGAACTAATGACTAATGGAGGAGAAAACAATGGATCAGAAAGCAAGGTGGGTATTCTCATAGGGTTTTAAAATTTTCTTTCTAAATGAAGGCAGTAGGAAATTTCAGACAAATTTTGTAGGAAAAGGCTTTCATGATTAGATTTTGCTTTGGAGAGATACAAAGTTTCTGGTTTGGGTTTTTTTTTTTTTTTTAAATTTGGATTGTTGACTTTATAAACTTCCACATTAAAAAAAAAAGTTTTGGAAAGATTAGAGTTATTATGAAACTGAACAGTTCATACATGTCTTTTTCTAATTAACCACAGTTAAGTGAAAACAAAACTTGGTTTCATGTTAAGAGAATAATAGCTAATACCTATTTTAAATCTTTTTCATATTGATGTATCAATTGCTCATGGGTGCCATTTCCAGGCTTCTGCTAGAAGGAAATCTATTTCCTGAAGTAAAGACACTGAATTAAGAGATCTGTACTCAGCTCCCAACTTTTCTAATTTAATTGTACGTGGCTCCAGATGGTTTATTCCATGACTCCTCACCTCTAAGATAGAACAGAAAGAACGCTGTTTCTGAGCATACTTCCTAAATGTATGGATAAATTGAGATATTGCAGCAGTATAAGAAGTGAAAAAATTTATTTTCTTGTAGAGAGAGAAGTTGACAGTGTAATTTAAAAATTTGAATTTTTCAGATGGTTACAGCTGTAAATGTATATAACATACAGCAAATGCAGTGTCAGGTGTTGCAGTCTGTTTCATTTTTCTTAATGCTAAAGGGAATTCAGCTTGGCCACTATAAATTCTTTGCCTCCTACTGAGAAAAGGTGTATAATTCCTACTAAAATTAATTCCTACTAAAACTAATTAGGGGATTGAGAACAATAACTGCAAAGATTAAGAGGATAAAAGAGAAATGGGATTCATTTGGTTTGCGAAAGAGAATACTGAGGAGAGTTGGCGTAATGGTCTTAACATCTGTAAAAGGGTATTATAAAGAGAATGGTGTTTAGTTTTCCTTTGTCAGGAGAAGGGGTTGGAGATGAAAGTGTATTTAGTTAGGTACTGAAATAGCTTTTGGATTAGTTTTCCCTTCTTACATTGTTGTGATATGCTTTTTAAGCATAGTGACAAGACATACAGCTTGAAAATGTAAAATTATTGTTTATCTTTCTGTTTCTAGTTACTCTCTATTCCTGACCTGATTCCTGCTTTAACAACAGCAGAACAGAGAGCAGCGACTTCTTTAAAATGGAGAACGCATGAGAAGTTACTACAAAAATATGCATGTCTCCCTCATATCATATCAAGTGATCAGATCTATTACCGTTTTCTTCACAGGATGTTGACAATCGTTTTGACAAATGTGAGCCCACCTGTTGCTTTCTCATTTGTTTTTATTTGTTAATGCAAGTTAGAGCAATGACCACTGGATATTTGCTATGTGTTATATTAATCTTAAAGTACTATCCCTTTCATATGGTATATCAAGCTGTGGGATTTTTTTCTATGAGAATTTTTGCTGAAAACTTGCCCCCATTTGAGGAGCAAAATTTGCATTGACAGTTTTCCTCCTACCCAAGACTTCTTCCTTTCCTTGTGCTCATCATCGGTTTGTTTCTAGTTAAATCAAAACTTTTTCCTCTGAAATATGCCTTCTTTTTCCTGATTCCATACATTACATTGTGTTTGCTCTTTATGAAAGAACACTGCATTTCTAAAATAAATTATAACTTAGAGCTAGTAGTCTGAAATTTTACTGAGTTAATTCAAGAATAAAACTGTTGTAAGAGAAGATGTTTTAAGTTTTCTTTCTAACATCTTCAATACAGAAGGTGCCTTGCAAACCTGGAATATTTTAGGTGCTTATAAAACAGTTGAATCAACAAGTTGGGTAGAAGGAATAAAGAAGTAGGTGTCTCATGAATTGGCCAAACTTCCTAATCCTCCCTTACATTATGACAATTATTTCAAAATTTATAAAGTTACTCTTTAGCTATTTTTTCTAATTCTAGAATTGTTATATGTTTTTAGTCATATTCTTTCAGATATGTTTCATTGTGTTCCTTTTATTTCTTTCAAGAATGTCCTGCCAGTCCAAAAAGCAGCTGCTCGGACTCTGTGTGTTTATTTGCGCTACAATCGCAAACAAGAGCAGAGGCATGAGGTTATTCAGAAACTGATTGAACGTAAGATGGTCTTTCCTCGATTACTTAGAAATGAAAGTTAGTTTTGACTGAAGATCTATTTATAGTTACATTTATTCAGTGTAATTTCCTTCCATCATTGGAGGGATTACACTTGGAAGACATTCAGTTGCTCATATTATCACCAGCAAAATGTACTGTGCATGTGTAAGGAATATCTGGAGCTTATATAAAGGGACTGGGGAAGAGGCAATGCAGGAAACTGATAATAGGCTGAGACCCCTCCAACCCTACTTCTTCTACCCAAAATTACTAAGCTGTAGGTGCAGCAATATACAAAGCAGAGTTCCTCTGTGGAAGTAACATTATCTAGAGGCTTCAGCATAAGAAGTGCTGAATAAACCTCAGAAATAAATTTAGTAATCAGTCACCTAAAGTTTACGTTTCAGTGTATGCTATTTGTTTTAAAGAGAGTTTAGAGGTTTTAACAATTCCCATTAACATTCCTTAACGTTTACACAGTAATTTTCATACTCCTATGACATGGTTTGAAATGCATAGAGGTCTTTGTTTAACACTAGTTCACTTGCTACTTTTGCTTTTTCAAGTACTCACTGACTGAATTAATTGACTTTAGAATGTTAGTTTTTCACTAAAAGAAAGAATTGAGATAGGCTGAGAAGCTGTGTCTTTTGATGCCTATGATTATCATCTTTAAGTCAAAGGTCAACCTGTGAAATGTTTTCTATCTGACATTGAAAACTTGACAGATAATATCTGCAAATTTTTGTTTTTCAGAACTAGGTCAAGGAAAAAGTTACTGGAACAGACTTCGTTTTTTAGATACTTGTGAATTCATTATGGAACTGTTTTCAAAATCATTCTTCTGTAAATACTTCTTTTTACCTGTGCTTGAACTTACACATGACCCAGTGGCAAATGTCAGGTATGAAGAATATGTAGCAGTGTACCAAAAAAAAGCTTTAAATAAAATATTAAGAAATACCGTTAGAAGCTTTATGTTTTGCTTAAATAATGGGACTTGAGTAAAAACATAAAGAGCCTTCAGAATGACCAGTATTAAAGATATAGTGGAGTGTGGGAATGATGCTAGAAAATCACAGGATCAGGTCAGTTCTGAGTGTTTGAGAGACTGATCGAAAGCATCACTTTTGGAGTGAAGGGAACTGTGGGGCAGAGGAGCCAGCAATAGATGGGAAGAAAGTAATATGCTGTTCCATGGGTATAGAGAGAGAACACAACTTCAGTTTCCATTAATTCCCATCCATTTCATTGTCACTGTATGTAAAGTAACACACTCAAGCAATTCTTTCAGTGGTCTGAACTAAACAAGTTAGAACAGGTTTTATGTTATAGAAAAGGGTATCTATTTCATTGTTAAGGAAAATTGAAAAACAATACAACATTATTAGGAAATTTGGTCTGTTATTCATTTTTATACAATGTTTTTTCCTGTTATTTTTGTAGTAACTGTTTTTTCTTTGTTTTCTAAACAGATAGGGACCAGGCGGTTATTACCATTAGGAAAGTAGATATTCTTTTTTGTCACATATTTTGTGTGATTTTACGCTTTTAATCTTGTTTCTGATGTGTGTCATTCATGTTGTCATCATTAACATATCTGAACATCTAATATTAATGCTGCACAGTGATTTATGTAAGCATGATGATATACACATAAATGTATGCACTCAGGAAGCTTCACCACATACTGTTTATTACCAAGTGAAACCGTTTAAATAGACACTGTGTTTAGTATAACTACCTCATCTCAACTCAGCAGGATCCTAAAAATTAAACCATTTTGTACATAGAGACTAACATTCATGTCTCATGTCATTAAATTAAGAGGATTATATTAAAACAGTAAACTAAATTTGTATATAATCTGAATTATTGCTTTTAACAAATATTTTAATTAAAAGCTCTATTGATACAATATTAAAATTTAATGGAAACTTGAACTAACTTGCAGTCCCTTAGCTGACGTTACAATTCATTTTGTCTTAATTCTTTTCTGGATTGTTCTTATACAAAAGAAATGCACTGTCTCCAGTGGAGTGAAGTTTACAGGTTAGACGTTGTTAGCTGATGGTTTTAAAACAGACTTAGGGAGATACTATTCTGGATTTCTACAGTGTGGTGTAACTCTTGGTAATGGGAAATTGTGATGGCTAAAATATTTTGAAGGTATCAAAATGGTAAGATGAATTCATATGAGAAAATTTTTTGAATGTTTATAATCAGAGTTACTGTGTCTGGAAAAGGTGATCTGATCCAAAGCCAGTTGACTCTGAGAGAATATCACCATATATTGTTCTTGGTGTTTCTTTTAATCTATTTCTATAGATTAAAACTAGTCACTATTATATGCTCTTACAGTTTGATCAAATGAAGGAATTTTTATTTCTTCAGTTGCATGAAATATTTTTAATTTAATCTGCAGAGTATTTTGGTGTCAATGAAATAAAAGCAATGAACACATTTTTTATATAAACAGTTTGGAAACAATATCTTAGAATCAAGGGAATGAACCACAAAATCGTTTAGGTTTGAAAAGACATTTAAGATCTTCGAGTCCAACCATTAGCCTGAGACTGCTGAGTCAGCCACTAAACCATGTCCCTGAGCACCACATCTCCATGTCTGTTCAGTACCTCCAGGGACGGCGACTCCACCACTGCCCTGGGCAGCCTGTTCCAGTGCTTGACAAACATTTTGGTAAAAGACTTGTTCCTAATATCCAATCTAAGCCCCCTGGAGCAACTTGAGACCATTTCCTCTTGTCGTATTGCTTGTTATTTGGGGGAAGAGACCAACCCCAACCATACATCCTTTCAGGTGGTTGTAGAGAGTGATAAGATTACCCGTGAGCCTCCTTTTCTCCAGGCAAATCACCTCCAGCTCCCTCAGCCACTCCTCATCAGACTTCTGCTCCAGACCCTTCCCCAGCTCCGTTGCCCTTCTCTGCACATGCTCCAGCCCCTCAGTCTCCTTCTTGTCCTGAGCAGCCCAGAACTGAACACCGCACTCGAGGCGTGGCCTCACCAGTGCTGAGTGCAGGGGGACAATCCCTGCCCTGGTCCTGCTGGCCACGCTATTGCTGACCCAGGCCAGGATGCCATTGGCCTTCTTGGCCACCTGGGCACACCTGGCTCACATTCGCAGCTATTGATCAACACCCCCAGGTCCTTTTCCACCAGGCAGCTTTCCAGCCACTCTGCCCCCAGCCTGTGGCACTGTGTGGGGTTGTTGTTGTGACCCCAGTGCAGGACCTGGCACTTGGCTTTGCTGAACAGCACAAGCAGGGACAGCCTCCAGACATAACCAGGAAGATAAGGAAGGGGAAAGAAGAGCTTTCTTTTCTTTTTCGTCTGTCTGGTACATTTTCCTCCTTGCAGTTGTATGGAACTGCAGTAATATGATTTTTGGTGAGACTTGTGCTTCTTTCTACCAATGGACCAGATTTCCAGGATATTTAGGTAACTGATAAAGTTAGGTGTGCAGATCACTTGGAAAATATGGAGAGCTCCTTATTTTTCTAGAATAAAAAACCCCAGACAAACCAAAGATGTTTATGGACTGTAGTAATGATCTCTAGAGACTTTTTGAAAACAGTATGTCTGGAAACAACACATAAGCAACAATCACTTCTGAAAAATAAGACCACCTAACTTAATTATTTTGTGTCAAATGCTAGCATGCAATACATTGAGAATTAATAATACATGTTAAACATCTGCATCAGAAGGTGAATATTTGAGTTGTTTATTTGGTTTTTTTTTGTAGAATGAAGTTATGCTGTTTGTTGCCAAAAGTCAAATCTACTCTGAAGATTCCCACTGATAAACATTTACTTCAGCAGTTGGAATTATGTATAAGGAAACTTCTGTGTCAAGAGAAAGACAAAGATGTCTTGACTATTGTAAAAAGAGTAAGCATTTTTCTTTTTCAGCAGCATTTTGTCTTGGGGTTATCATTGAAAGTCAAGATGACTAAAGTTATGCTTTCTGTTGATTTTCTCAATGTAAGAACAGGAGATTAAAAAATTCCATTGTCTAATATGTATTTTTGAACAATTAAAAGATGATGTAGTATAGTATGTTCTGTGACATTTAGGAGTGTTGATGTTTCTTTGGTTACTTTTATTGCAGTTATTTTGTAGTGATTCAAATTCAGGATTTTGGCTCAATGACCGTTTACGAAAAAATAGCGAATGACTAGAGGAGGATTGAATGCTGATTCTAGTAAAATCCAGTCTGTGAGACAGATATCTTGTCAATCTATATATTTTACAATATACAGACAAAGCATTTGCAGGATTTTAAAATGTTACAAATGTGTTTGTAATGTGAATATTCAAAAAAATACATCTTTAAGGAGCACCTATGGTTAGTCTCAAATTTAGAAACCATGAAGTGAAATAGCTTGGGTAGGTGGTTTCCTTACAGGGCCAGTCTGCAGGAGAGACTGGGTGAACACTGGAATGGAACTTTCTGAGTTAAACACAGATTCCTGAGTTGCTTTTTTCAGTCCTGGTTCCTAAGCCTGTGTTATAGCTGTTCTTTGGTGCTTCCTTGAGTGTATTTTGAGTTCCATATAGACAGTCTATGAGTCTGTTCATTGTGAGTCTCAGCAGGGCTCTGAGAATACTCTCTGACACTTTTAAACTGCATTTGCACCACAAAAATAAAAGCATAGGCTTCAAATATTTAGGGAGAAAAGACAATTTTTTATTTCAAAGTGTGACATGACGCTGAGTAATAATAAATAATGTTTTAATTTTCTTTATAGACAGTGTTAGAATTGGATAGAATGGAGATCTCTGTAGATGCTGTAAGTACTTACTAACTTTAATACTTATCAACTACTCCTAGTTTCCATTTTCATGTAGTGATTTTTTATTTTTATTGATTTTATTTTGAAGTTTCAGAAAAGATTTTACGAAAATGATTTATTGGATCAAGAAAAAGAGAGACAAGAACATCTCCTTTTGGAAATGGTATATTTTATCAGTACACTGTCATTATTTTTGAATAGTTTGTAGCTAAATATTAATGAGGCAATAATTTTAAGGTAGGGGAAAGTCAGATTTTTGAGAGACCTGATAGGTTCATAATCTGTGTGTGGTTTCATTTTACACTTTATGATAGGGTTAAGTCCTTCAAAGTGACATGTAACATTTTTTTCTTTACTACCTAAATTTTGCTGTATCAATTAGAAAGGCAAACTTGAGTTTCTTGAGAAATACCATGTATAACAGAACAAAATGATCAGTGAAACACCTCAGAATTCACATACAACTTCCCTAGGCAAAGGAATTAATCTCATAACTTCTTTTGTCCCAAGGAAGCCGAAAGATGATCTGTGTTACAGGCTTTCCTGTTAGCCAGGAAAAAGAAAAGCAAAAGGTGCAGTAGGCACTTCAGCACATAGCTTACATCTTCACTGATGCCTTGTAGAGGCTGACCTGGAACAGAGGCTGGACAGAGTGAAAGGATAAAGGGTAGGTATTTATTGAAAGGCCTTCACAGGGTACACCTTGGCCAGTGCAGGAGTCTCGCAGAGACTGCACCCAGGATGGACACAGTCACAGGTTTTTTGGATAGATATAAGTTTTGTCCATTCGCATATCAAAGGTTAATTGTCCAATTACAGCTTCAGGTAGTGGAGTGCCATTCTCGTAGTTTGCTCCCCCCTCAACTCACTTTTGTTTACATTTCTCAGGGCCTGAGACAGTGAGGTGTCCTTGATTCCCAGGCCTAGAGAGGAATTGTGTCTGACAAAAACGGGAAAAGCGTGTGCTAACACTCTATATGGAGTTCAGAGTTATACACTAAAGACCTGCAGGATTACAAACATGTGAAAGTACAAAGCTAAAATGCTGAGGCATCATCACCACATACTGCATCTCCACAAAGCCTAGATTAGACCGCTGCAGTCATCTGTTCTGCTGCCTCCCCTCCAGCCTGAGGTGGGAGAAGCTGAGCAGCTGATAAGTTTCAGAAGATCCTGAAATCGTTAACATGGTTCCTCTGACTTGCAGTAAATGAATTTCTTTGTAGTGAATCAGAATGGGTTCAAGAGTGTCCCAAAAATGTCATTGTTTGGTACGATTGTGGTCCCCTTTGGTGTCGATAGGTGTTGCGGGTCAGTGTGAGCAAATACGCCTGACCCACGGAGTTCCTGCCGCTTGCCAGCGTCTCGAGCCAGCGGCTCAGCTTTGTTCCCAGGACCTGCATACACACACTCAAAGTCTTGAACTTAGCTCTAGCCATCTTCAGGTAGATACAGCCAATGCTTTTATAGTGAAAGGGTTTGAGTGGTGCAAAATAGCCTTCAGCGTGCTCTGTGTTACTGTGTGTTGTATGAAGACATCAATTTTTACCCTGTTTCTACAGCTATACTTTAGAAGAGCACCTGAGTTTTTATGATACAGGCAACTGATATGTGCAACCTTTCTGTATCACAGAGGCCTCATTAAGCATGCTTTTGGGGAACCTGAGATGGACACAGTAAATTGTGACATGTTGCAGTCCCAAAAAGATGAGCCATTCAACCCACTTGAATGTATCTGACTGCTAAAGATTTAATACTGAATATGCTAATGTTTCTTTAATTTTAATAACTGACTTTGTAGAAACTATTTTCCAGCAACCCTGACCTGAATTAATTACCTCTTTCTTTTCTTGAGTGGGTAGTAATTAGAACTACATGAAAAAAATAGATTAGAACAATTATCGTTCACTTAACGCTTTTTATTATGAAAATGGTGCAGAAAATAAGATAGTACTGTATAGTTTTTTGAAGTTGGAGTGATACCTAGTCACCAAATGGAAGGTACTTTTAGGCTGGGTAGTATTACAGGAGGGCTAATAAATTCCATGAACCTGAACAATTTTACACAGTTGATCTTGTTTTTCATAAAGATTTATCAACTGTAGATATTAATTTTAGGTCTTTATAAAGTTTGAGTATATGTGACACACCTTAACATTTAAGAAAAACGTTTTCATTGAATTGTATGAAATAAAAATATTGCCTGTTCTCTTTTCAGACTGTGTTACAGAAAATTTTTACATTGCCAGCTGCCAATTTCTGTATCTCTTTGAATATAAAAAAAACCAAAAGCCAGGCGTAATTTTAATTATAAGTTATAGATGTGAACTTAAACTCTGAGCTTTCTTCAGACTGTGGTTTTTAAATAAGATATGTACCCTGATTTCTTTCTTTACTATTTAACTGGTTCTCTGGATATTCATCAGGGGTTGTACTGCTAGCAGGAGAGAGTAGAAATGAACTGTTATTTGGAAACACAATATATTCACTTTTACCTGAGTAATATCTAAGAAAATTATTCATTCTTTTAGGAACATTTAGAAAAAGAGAAGCAGAAAAATGAAGGAAGATCTACAAATCTTAATGATAAAATATTTGAAAAGAAGCGTAAGTTTGTTTATGTGTGAACGTATTTATGCATGCTTTACTCTTCTACAAAGGTAGTAGAGAAAGAACAGGGTGGAGACACTTTATACAATAAATAGAGTTTTAGAAATTGGAAATAAAATTTGTTTCTATGTATTTCTCAAGTCATTTATGAAAACTTGCCTCATATTATATATAATATATAATAATATATATATTTTATTTTGGCTTCATTAATAAAATACATTACAGTTTTAGTTCTCTGTTATTTTTCATTTTGGGATATAGTGTAAGTACTTTTCTGTGGTATTTCTGAAGTGCTAGCAGCACTGGATTAGATCTTACTACTCTTTGCTCCAGGACTCTGATATCTTATGTGCTCTCTTTTGTATAAATTTAAGAGGGAAGGGATTATACTGGATTTTTTTTTTTTTTTTGTAGGTAGAGACAGTAAAACATCATCAGTGTTGGCAAAAAGTATCAATCTCTCTGTTTCTGGAAGCTCTTCTGGTACATCAGCAGGTAAGAACTGTTCAAAAACTCACCTGGAACACTGATCTCACATCATCAGGTTAAACCCCAGCAAAGCTGCTGTTGACATCTGTGGACCCAAGCTTCACCTACTGCACAGAGGAGAATATTCTTCTCCTAGAACTGAATGCATTTTCTGTGGTTTTAAGTTTTGATTTATTCTCTAGTACATAAATAATAACCTAAGGGTTTTTTTTTAATTGAAGTATTTGAATCAGTTCCTTCATCTACCATAGATTTACAGAAAAATATGTTTAAAAGTGTTCTTAATTATTGAGGAAATGAAATATTCATATTAAAAAATGTTCTTTGTAATTTTAGGCAAAGAAGAAAAAAAATCCAAGCTGGTTCGAAGCCAATCTTTCAGTACTCAAGTACTGCATCCAAAATACAGCAACATAGACAAGTGTCCTAAGTATCTTTACAATCTTCATTGCTTACCTCATAGGCAAATGTTTGCTAATAGACAGCTGTTAGGAAATTAGATGCTCATGGATCTTGGAAAGTAGTGATGTGCTCACTGAATGGTGACTTATATTTTCAGCTTTCTGTTTAATTGATTAACTGAGGGAAGAAATACTGTCTAAGCCATGCTGAAGCCTAGAAATGGTTACGAATTCCTTTTAAGTTAATATGTCACCTTCTAGCATATATTAAAAATAATTTTCAATACGAATTGCTAAATTTAATTTCATACATTTCTTAAAGAAATTTCAGCATAACTTTCTCATTTAATTTTTTCATATAAACTCAGAAATAACCAATACTATTAAACAGCAGGATGATGCAATTGAGAGGAACACTCGGAAATAACCAACTTGGCTTTGTTTTGTTTGTTTTTTTGTAAGTAAAAATTCTGCTACAGGATATTCATCTTCAGTATCAGGAATGGGAAAGAGTTGTATGTTATCCTTTAGTGGTAAGTAGGTTATTGTATTGTATTTTACTTCATTTTTTGTGTGGATGTTGAATATATGGGCCCGGTTAGACAGGCAGTACTCTAAGATGTCATTCTCCTAAAGAAAGCAGAATAATAGATATCCAATACATTTGGGCATTTAAGTTCTAGTCTAGTAAGTGTATTTTTCAGATTCTTTTCTTTTCTTACACATCCGTTTTAATTTACATTTAAAAATAGTAAAAGTAAACTGAGTTTGTCATGTCCTGGTTGGAATTTCAGGTATCATAAAAAGGTTGGGTTTGCAGTTTTTCCCTACCTACTTTACATGAAGAGAATGAATATTATGTATAACTTCTGCTGAATTAAGAGAGAAACTACGGTTTTCAGTTCTGTCCGCTAAATTTTAAAGAGTTTGGATGATTAAAGAGAAGATTGAGATGAATGGCTTCCTAGAGAAACCTGTCTTTCCATTCACTACCAACAGGCAATAGACAATTAAATTACATTAAATAGCTAAATTTTAAGCAGCTAAAGATTGGCCAAAGAAATCGCACTCTTTACATATAGTAAATGTATTATATTTTCTTAGAAAATGTGTATTCCAGTTATGTAATGAGGCTTTTTCATAAAAAATACTTGAAGAAATGTTAAGTAGAAACCATTCCATTAAAATTTTGGATTAGTGCCATAGGAAATATGCCACTATTGCCACAGGAAAAAACAGCTCATTCTCTTTACTCCCTGTGTACTGCTTTCAACCAAAATTCTTTGTCTAAGCTGCAGCTCTGTGTTTCAGATGATTCATTCCGGCCTCATTCTGCTGGTAACAGTGGGAATGCTGCCTTCCCTTCTAGTTCTTCTCGCAACTTATTTAACTCAGCTGACCAAAAGAACAGTGGAAATAAGGAGAGTCAGTCCCGAAAGATGAGCATGTAAGTTGTTGAGAAGATGTTAAACCAAGCCTGGGGATAACATTTTTAAGGGGAACTCAGAAGAGCCGTGTAAAATTAGGCCTATATTTATTATACTTCTGCACACAGATTTTGAAATACTAAAATAGCAGGGTAGAAATGTGATGTATGCAATTACAAGTGTTTCTAAGACGGCATTACCTTCTAATTAGTCTTTCACATTGTTTCTCCTGCACATATTTGCATTCAGCTGGTACATAATTGGGAGGGTGGAATGGGACAAAGTGAAGGTTAGTGCCTTTGATATGTAATAACTACAGTCACGGTGATTTAGCTGTCTCTAGTTGGAGAAATAGAATATTAGTATTTTTAGACTACTTAGTTTTTCATTTTCCTTCATTTTGTGGACTTATATGTGTTTATGTATCATTATGTAACAATTTCATGATGAATCTTGAGACTTATGATGAACTGATACTGCTACTTGTTATTAATGCTGCCTTCTTTGCCTTACCTTAGCCATTTAAAAAAACCCAAAAATTCAATGCTAGGTTTCTCCCTCAGGCTGCTTTCCTTTAAACATCAGCCTAAGCTGTTCAGCATTTTGCAAGAACAAAATCAAAGATGTATTTTTTGCTCCTGTGATAAAAGTGTAAGTCGTAGAAAATCACTGTGACATATACTCACCCAAATCTCTGTAGACTCTAGCAGCAAATTCCCTGCAGATTCCTTTTACACTATAACTAAATTACTGTCATTGGACTAGCTGTAATTTTGTGGGCTCAAACTGAGACTTTTCTTTGCTAGCAGAGATTTGCATTCTTAACCGAGGCAGAATGGAGAAAGGAAAGGAGCCAGCTACAGCAGGAAAGGGAGTCTGGGAAAGTAGACTTCAGTGTTACAGAAACTACAACTGGAAGCTAAGATAGGAAAGAGGAAACATCTTATACTGGTTTGCCAGTTATAGAGAGGAAACAATAGTGACGGTCTGTTTTGGTGAATTAAATATCTGTATGAACATATTTTTCCACTTCTGTATTTTCAGTTTCCTTTTAAAAACAAACCAAAACATCTCCCCAACTTTACTCAGGATTTTAAGTTAATAAAATTACTAAATTGTAAAATAAAGCACTCAAAAGTTTAACAAACAAGAAAAGAAATTCTCAATACAGTATTCATTTAACTCCTTGTGTACCTGATTTTTGTTTCTGCTGGAGTTTTACCGTCCTCACTGTATAAGATAAATTGTTTTCTAGAATGAACTCAAGCTTGCAGAGTGACCTATTTTTTTTAAAACTGCATTTTTTTTTGTAGAGAAGGTTGGAAGGTAAGTTGTGAATGCAGATGGACTGTTTGTGTTGAGTAAGTGGTTTCACAGGAAGAGTACTTTAGGGTGCCAAATCACTTTGCCCTGTGTCCCTGTCTTTGGCAGTGTCTAATGGATTCTCTTAATAATACCCACAGTACTTCAGACTTTTTATAGGTGATCATTAGGGGGTCACGTTTTTCAAATGCACCCTTTCAAAGTCAGCAGTTAGATTAGTAGACATGCTGACATTTTCAGCTATCTATAAAGTAAATGGGGCATGTATCTTGAGAACATAAAATGTCATGGAGTGCTACATAGTTTCAAAAATTAGGTGTGCTCAAAACCTCATTTTCTTTCACCGTAATCACTGTATGCCTCTTTTCCTTGCTTTAAAACCAGAAAATCAGTTCAAATGTTGTAAATATTTTTAGCAATCTGTAGAAATTCCAATTATTTTCAGTCCCACAAGGATTTGGGGAAAATGAATGGAATAATATTCACGAAGCAGTGAGGTGCAAAGGTTAGTTAAACATATTTTTTATATCACATAAAATGTCTCCAAATTTCAAAGGTTTTTCTATCTTTCATTTAAAATAAAACTGATATCTTTTGTTTAAATACAGAGGGATGGGAAAAGGCTCACACAGAGCAGTTTGCGCGTTTGTCGTCAGGCAGGAGAGTGGAATGTTAGAAACAAAGCTTCAAGTCTCTATGTACCCTTCCCAAGTGAATATCCTAAGAGCAGAGTACTCAAAAGTAGGTATCTGATCAAACACAATGATCTGGATGCTTTGTCTGGTTCAGAAAGTCCCTGAACTGCATAGGGTCAGAAGCCAAGAGGATATACCAGGGGAAGAATAACATTTTTGGAGAAAGAAGAGGAAGCTTAGGATGTCCTACGTCTAGTTCTAGATAAGAGTTGTAATGTTTTGTGTTCTTATGGGAAAACACATCTCTCAAGTTGGTCTAATGTCTCCTGTGCTGTGGATTCAACTTCTCTTTTGTAGACTGACGAGATACTTAAATGGTTTCGTAAGAAAATGAAGCAGCTCTGTAAGGAGATATTAAGAACAGATACAGAAGTGTGTGGTGGTACATGCATTCAGTCACAGATATGTTTAGCTGTCCTTTTTATCTTTCTTTTGCTCAGGAAGTCAGGCCTAGTGCTAAATATATGCACACTAAAATTAAAAGAAAAACCACCAAAAAAACCCCCAAACCAACAAAAATGTCCGTTTCAAGGAAGCATTATTTTCTAAGTTGAATGATGGAACAAAATGATATCTAAATATAAGCAGCTGACAGAAATCACTCTGAGAGAAGAATTTGACAATTGTACAGTGAGAGATACAATTGAATAGATGCTCATCAATGAGCATCACCTTTGGTGGACTCACTAAGGCAGAAAACTTGTGAGAAATAATAATTGGGTATTTTTTTAGACTGTATCACCATGCAGATTTACATATGTGCTGGTTTTGCACTGACCATCTCAGTTCTGGCAAGACCTGACTTTTAGTTTGATGGCTCTGCAGCTTGAGTAAGGTAACTTCTAATGTTTCTTTTTCTAAGTAAATATGTGGCCAGTAACACATTTAATAATTAAAGTATAAGCAAATAAAATTAATGATTCTTAGTTCAAAGTGATATATGTTTGGACAAAATATTGTTTGATTGCTTAAGCCTAATATTTTCCATAAAATTGCTCTACAGAATATTGGCAAATGTTCACTTTTGACAATATAGTGCAGTTTGCAGGAATGGAGCATTTCTGGTTGCTTATATGATAGTGCTCCAGTAATTTTTCAAAACTCAGAGTTACTTTGGTGGAGAACTGAGGTCTTTTCCTACCACACTCATGCATTCAAACGTTTACTTTGAACCAGTTCATAAGTGTGTGCCAATTAAAATTTTATCTCTTTTTGAAAATAACATAGATGCAAGAAAAAAAAGAAGTTAGCAAATCACGATCCAGTGCTCACAAGCAGGTGACAAGAACGTATTGTTTCAGTGTAGGTGTCAGTTGCTGGATTTTAGGTAGTACTTAGGCCATAGAAAATGCCAGAATTGTGCTAAAGAAGCACCCATATAACTTAATGAGGGAATCACAAAAGAGATGACTACCTGCTTTAAGTACCTGATGGAATAGGAAAGAATCAGAAAGAGCACTGGTTGAGTACTTTGTCCCACAAGAGATCTTACTTAATCTGCAAGCAGAGTTTTTCTGACTTCCTGTTGAAGAGTTGCCAGTTAGATCATGAATCATCCTAGTGCAGACATTGACATAAATCATGAACACTGTGTTCTATCAAGCAATCCGATCTTGTATCATTATGCTCTGTAGCTTTATTATACTCTTTTGAATGTTTTCAGCTTTATGAGATTAAGTCAGAGATAAGATGTTTTGCTTGAGTTTATATTGCTGTAATATGACTGATTTCAACATGCAATTGTTTAAAACTATTTAGAAACTTCATAGATTCGTCAATGAATATATCCACTTTATGGAGAGCATTTAAGTATTTCACATCTTGTCTATGGACATACAGATGCTGCCTGATTTTATTTCACTTTGATTAAAAATTTCTTCAAGCATGTGTGGTACAGATTTTCTATCTTGTAAAAAGAGGGAGTAGATTTATTGTTGCATAAAAATTAATTTTCTAATTTATTATTAGAAAGTTAATTTTTATGAAACAATAAATCTAAATAAATACCAGTATTTTATAAGATGTCCACAGCTGACCTTTAAGACATCCAGTTTGGTGTGTGACCATGGTGTACCAGTTACATGTTTAAGATAAGTATCTTAAAGTAATGTCTTTCATCCAGTCATATAATTGCTTACAAAGGTAAGCACAAGATGAAACAGGTCTGTCACTGATCTACTATACTTTGAATTGGTTACTAACCACTTTTAATCGTGTTTTCGCCATGACTTTTAAGATGCTGCGAGTACTGGGTTCCAGTGGGACTGGCATGCATTTTGTGCCCCATTTCTATGATGAAGCTAGTAGGTATCCTGACATTGATATATTATCGTATAATATATGCAGTTTTTAAATATTCAGCAGTTTTAAAACAGTGAAACGGAAGAGTATTTTGTGTTATTTGTAAATGATACTGTAAAATATTGATGCAAATTAATATTTCCACAGAGTTCTAAAGTTACACCCCATTCTTTGAAATATTTCTGACTGATACAAGTAGTTGTTAATTGACACAGCCACAACTCTTTGAAACTGAAAAACAGTATATTTAAAGATTAAAAAATTAAGGTATGAAAAACCCAGAAATTACCCAAATGACCTTGTAGACAGCAGAAGACCTAGCAATCCCACTGTAATGGGCCAGACTTTTGACACTTTTTGTAGCCATGAGAAGACTGCTTTTACCACCTGAACCATCTCGCTCAGACGGATCTCTACAAGACCTTCTGTAGACAACTTAATGGAGAACTTCACCCTTCTTGGGAAGAATGCTCTCAGAATGTGCCCATTTGCCTTTTTCAGTGGGTGCAATAGATCAGCTCGTAATTTTCGAAGTACAGCAGCTAAGAGTTATGTTAAAATGTTGTGCACAACAGCACTTTAATATGTTATGTAATTTAATAATATAGTAACAGCATATTATGTGTGTTTCTTCTTTTGTATGAAGAAAAAACAGAAAATCAAACTCCTAGATCATCTGACAGAAAAATGAGGGAACCAGAGACTGGAGGAAGCAACATTCTGGTGGGATAAGGCGGGAGCAGCAGACGGGACTCTCTAATGCCTGGACTGAATAAAATGCATCCTGCAATGTTAAAAATTTAAAATAAATATTTTAAATAAAATTCCAAGCTGTAAAGTATGTTCTGATAAACAATGTAATGGTTGCAGAATTCTAACATCGTAGTGACATGATATGAAATACAACTTCAGCTATGTGCTCTTAACTGCTGCAGCTAAGGAGAAGATTTTGTTTTCTTTAGTTATGCCTTTGTAGTTTGAATTCTTGGATTTAGAATGCACCTACCCATTATTTAATTGGCTTATTTACAATCTTAGCAACTCTTAGCTCCCATATTTTAAGCAAGAAATAGAAGGAATTGTTATGAATATGAAAAAGTAATCCCACATTTTAAAGAATCTGCAAACCTAATTTAAGACCAAAGTCCAGAACCATTGATCAGTCTATAAAAAAACATAGACTTTTGAAGCATTGTGCTGTGAATTTGGAATTAATGTTTTTACAAGTATTAAGTGCATAAAAATTCTGTGTAAGTTTCAAAGCAATCTAAAAGCAAATGTCTCCAGATGATGTAAAAAAAGTTTTATTTCCTAAGTTTTGTTGTATAAATACTTGTTTTAATTTTTAGTATTTCAAATTGTGTTTTCACTTTAATAATTTATAATAATGACTCTAGTTTTTAATCAGCTGCTATTGCAAGCTGTCATGGTTCAGTGATGTCATCTGCATTTGTTTGTATTAACGCTAATGTTTCTATCAAAATTTATGTGGAAAAACATGAAATCATATTTTACAATGTTCTATTTATTCCAATACTTGAGAGAGAGAGATTATGAAGCTATTGTCAGCTTCTTTTTCAAAATGGAGGCAGCATAAATATATTGATATCAGAAATACATGTTTTTTAAAATTTATTGGTGTATGATAAAGATGATCTGGTCTGTGTATGCATATGCGTGTGTGGTTACTTTTTATAATGTAAAAACATGAATGATGATTTACTCAAAATAAAACCTAGGACAATGCTGTACATGCATGTTCTTGAAAAAAAAAAATCTCAGGGCATCTTTTATAATTAAAATAAATGAAAGCACTTACCTATGGAGGGTATTTATTTAAAATAGTAATAATGCTGGATGTATGCTGTCTTGTGTGAAGTACAAAGTGTTTCTTTGGATTTAGCACTGTCTGAATTCTTAAGCTTCCTACGCCACAGTCGAATTTAGCTGTATTCTCTATCTTAAGTCACAGGCATTGTTTGGGGTCTGTGGAAATACTTAATTTTTCAGTTTGTTCTGCAGCGTGGCATAGGATTTGTGTAAATCACAAATTTACTTAAAAGCTTCTTCAAGGTTATGATGTTTAACATTCAGTATTGATACAGGTGTACAGATGACCTGGGCTGTCTCCTCCTGGGTTCTGCTTTTGGCTCCTTAGTGCAAACAGATACTCCCATTCCCCAGGCACAGCTGACTCAACGTGCCAGCTCCAGCTGCTCACCCCTGGGCTGCAGGAGACTGCTCAGTCTGTTCTTAGTCTGACCCTTGCCAGGGACTGAACTCAGATCATCAGTAGCCAGCTGTAGAACAGGACTCAAAACTGTGTTTGGCCTTTCGATGCCTTTACCTAGAGCAATGCAGAACAACCAGTAAGTTCAGAAGTTTGAAGCTCTTTCTCCCCTTAATAAGCATGTAATGAGTTCTGTAAACAGTCTGTCTTTTGTTCCTTCTTGGTTGTCATTGTCTGTCATTTTAAACTGATTAATTTTATCTAGTGCTGACAACATGTGCTCTACTCATCAATAACCCTATTGTGTGTGAAATTCCTTCAGTGTAATCTTTTAGTGCTCTGTTTAGACATTTTTTGGACTGGACATTTTCCTTGTTCGATACCTCTGGTGTCTTGTGCATCCTTTCATTGGTCCTTTTCAATACAGATCTCCATCCAAGCAGTCTTTTTAGAGGCCACTTACTTTCGATTCTGTTAAACAGCACCAATGCATTTGAACCTTTCAGAGCACTGTTTTTACCTGCTGGTCAGCTGTAGCTCTGGAGTAACAGCTGAAGGTCAGCTGTGCAGTGGAATTGGTTGGTTTTCATATAGACCAGTGGCAGGAAGGAGTGATTCTCTTTCTGGGTACATTTGGAATGCAGTCTGCAGTTAGGTTAGATGCACATTCATAGTCTAGGCAGATAGCAGAGCCTGCCTCCTAAGTCCTTTTGTGCGTGGCTTACATCAGTGTCTGGGCTGTTGCGGGCAGACATCAAATGGTAACTGAGGTGATTTTTAGAGGTTTAACAGCTTTATCCTATAATGTGTCTTTTGTATCTTCTCTAGGAGGTGTATCTGTTTATGTGTATTTACTGATAGATACCTGTGAAGTTCCTTGCCAAATGATTTTGAAAAGTCTTCTGCTCTCTTTAGGGCAATTATTTTGTGAAAGTTGTCTGAGCAAGCAGAATAATGCTGAGATCTGTTAGTTGCATAAACCTGGAAGTAGCTTTTTGCATTGTTTCATACTTTATACATAGGACTCTGCTAATTAAAATCTGTTAAATGTTAAGATCTTGTCATTCTGTTGGAAGCACTGATCTACTTGAATAAAGGAGATTGTGTTTAGATCTTGGAAATATTTTTCTGAAACATCTTGGCAACACCTTTTGGATTTTAGAATCAACTCTGTGAATAGATTTATTCCATTTTTATGGAGGTATGTTTTTTCCTACCAAAGTCTGCCTTAGTTCAGCTATAGATTTCTGTTACATAGTTCACGCTGGTGTTTAGGTGATATTACAAGTAGAAATTCTGGGTTTAGGAGAGGGCTAGCTTTGTGCTATGAAATAGTACAGGCCAGATTTTCCAAAATCAGAATACCTAAGTTATTTTTCAAACTATTTTGTTTTTAATTCAAAGAATATTTTTGAAGCACATCATGTACTCTGAGAAAATGAGGTGATTTGATTGTCTGCATAAACACTTTGAAAAAGGTCACACAATATAGACTTCATGATAGACTTTGTGCAATTTCTACAGTAATAAAATAAAGATCTCTAGGGAGAGGCTATAAATTCTCTTTTAGGGCTTGATACTGCTTCTGTTTTTATACCTGGCAAAATTCTGCTAACATTGAGGTCACTGGGCTCTTAAGTCTCTTTGCAACAGAAGATAACATTGAGGAATGTGCAGTGTTTAGGAATGAGCTTCCTGAATATTTTGGCATATGGTTGTCTGGGGCTTTTTATTCAGATTTATCACTGAAATATTGATTTTTGAAAGTTCAGTTCTGTGGTTGTTGGGTTTTCTTTTAATTTCAAAAATAGATTTTACAAGTCACATTTTTGTCACGTTGAGCCTTAATGAAATTAGCTTGTTATGTGGCATTAATAAAATATTGCTAGGATGGCCTAGTGCTAGCTGGAGAGACAAAAGAGATTTTCACATTTCATATTTCAGTGTCTTTTTTATTCTAAAATAAATTAATAAAAATAAAGCCTCTTACATACCAAAGAATAGAAACTATTACCTTTATTCACATTTCTGTTGGATCAACCACCCTGCCAATGAACAGTAATGTTTTAAAAGTTTCTTCAAAAATCATGAAAAGGAATGGTCGGTCCACTTTGATGGCAGGAGGCACTGTGAATGCAGTTATTTCTGACCCACTTGCTGCTGCGGCCGCAGTTCCTTCTTCATCCACTTCAATAATTGCCTTTTGGACAACCTGGAGTGCAAGGTAGAAATAAATACGTGATAGAAGTAAACACTAACATGAAGAGTATTTTTCCAGGTGAAGGCATTCAGTTGAAGTAGGCTTCTGTTAAGGGTTCAAATGAGCAGGTCAGTGCAATCTGCCTCTGTTAGACTGGCAGACCCCTGTGCTGTCTTCGTCAGCAGCAGAGGAGTCGGCACAGCCGGCGTGCCCACAATGCTCGCAGGGTGGCTGCTGGTTCAGGAGCCATTGCACTTCCCCACGTTTCTGGGCACAGACCTCACTTAGAGACTGGCCATTTTTTGCGTGAAGCAACCATTGCATTTGTATAGAGTGCTCCTCTTTGACACCTAACTGTGCAAAGGAGTTTCTCAGTTGTAGGAAGTGTGTTTTCACCAGTCACAGACTGGCTGGATATGTCATTCACAGCTGATTTTGTGAGAGCTTAGGGAAATGCACCAATATTGGCTTTTTCCCTTGTATATTTCTAATGTGTACACTTGGTAGCACAGACTACATATGTAGAGCAATGAGGTACAGTCCTGGATTGGTCTGAAGACCTTCCCTTCCCATTGAAATTGCATCCTGGCAGAATCTGATTTTTCATGTTTTCATCTTTTCCATTTTGTTCTTTCAGCCTGCTTGTACCTCTGATGGCTTCTGCTGTGTTTGTGTCTGTATTGGTGAACTGCCTGGTCATCTAGTGGATTTCCAGCTCCTAAACTCCTAATTCTAGGAATTATGTGAAAACAGTAAAAGGACTTCACCAGTGTTGAGCTTTCTGCTACATATTCTTAAATAATACATTTGTCTTTCACAATTCACAGGGACAGGATGCTCCTCTGGCACTTTGTAGCTGATGCACATATTGCTTCTAATATCAGTTAGCAGCTCCTGTTAAAGTGTGATTTTTTCATAGCACAGTAGAGTTAGCTGCTCAGAATCAACGTGAAAGTTACACGATCAAGAGGAAGGGAGAAAAGTGCTGCAGATTGCCATTATATTTCCCAACAGTGAAATAGTTTATACCAAACTGAGAATCACTGCATCTTTATCCATTAAATATTTATGCTTAGAATGTTACATCTTCCCAGAAAGGTTGTTTTGTTAAGCCACTGCAATTTTCAAAACCTGTAGGTCAAGCATTAGAGTTTTTGAAACTTGTATTGAAATGTTTATTAACTGGCTAATCACAAAGGCTTCTGTAAGGATTTGGTGTAGGGAGACTTGTAAGAGCAGCACCAGAAGGATTCTTTCTCGTAGGGTACAACTACCCAAAGGGAGGGTGCAAAGAAGGTGGAGCCAGGCTCGTCAGTGGTGGCCAGTGACAGGACCATTGGCAGTGGGCACCAACTGGAACACAGAAAGTTCCCTCTGAACATCAGCAAACGCTTTTTCATGTGAAAGTGACTGAGCACTGGCACATTGCCCAGAGATACTGTGGATTCTTCCTCTTTGGAGATATTAAAAAGCTGTCTGGACATGCAGCAACTTGCTCTAGGTGACCCTGCTTGAGCAGAGGAGTTGGACCAGGTGACCTCCAGAGGTCCCTTCCAACCTTAACCATTCTGTGATTCTGGGAAGCCGCTCCTGGAGTTATGGTCCTGGACTGTCAGTGCCATATGACCCTCCACAACCACAAGCAGCTGCTTACTATTTCCTTACATAAGCTTATGAAGCTATGTTTTTAAATCCTATGTCAGATTAATTTTATTTGGATCTTGTTTATAAATTCATCTTATTTCAGAAATTTTTTTACTTTTACTGTAATGTATGAATTTGTATTTAGAATTAATTGCTTTTCATCTTGTTCCACAATGTCTTTCATGTCCTTTTTTTGACCATGCCTTTTAATTTTCTATCATCAGCAAATTGTCTTTTCTATAGACTAGCTGTTTCTTTTTCATAAGATATCTCTGGTCACATAGACCTGTTCCTTCTTGATATTGATGTGATTGACAAGTCCTTTGTCTTCCATCCTCTTCTGCTTCTCATTCTGCCTCTATTTTCTACCAGTGTTCTGAAATTCATCTATTTCCCTTAAACAGTGGTACAAAATATCTCTTCCTGCTCCTCTTTTTCCATGGGGCTGTGTTCCTGTCTTCTTGGCCGTTCACTGCCCTTGCCTTTACCTGTTTAAAGGTTTTTTGACAGTTTCAGCAAATGAAGTGGAACATCTGTTTGGGTTGGAATACAACTATGTTGTGCCAATCCTTTGCTGTGAGATTCTGTTTTTTCTCTTCCATGGTGTGCATAAGGAAAAGCAGGAGTGGTTTGATTTCTCTTTCTCACTGTTACCTTTTTGAGGTTTTATTATTTAAACTTTCTAAAGGTCTTTATTTTTGGAGAATTATACCTGTCTCTGGACTGTGTATGTGGAGTTCCCTCCCTGAATTTCCTTCCTTGCCCTGGCTTTTGCCATTTGACTGTCATTTACAATGTCTTTCTTGTTCACAGTTTTTGTGAAATTGTGCTCATTCCCTGCCAAGCATATTCCCCTTGAGGCAGAGCTTTTCTCCTGTGATGGGTTAGCTTTGAGAGGTGTTGAGCACCTGTGGGATGTCACTGCCCCTACCTCTACATACCTCATACTTGGAGTGGCATCTGTCCTGATGAGACGTGTAGATTGCATATACCTGGCAGATGAGGTACTTTGCTATTAGTGTCCCTATTAATTTATTTGACCATCTTGGCTGGACGATTTATATACTGTTATAATCCAAACAGCAAATAATTTTAGAAGGCTTACCTGTGAAACTGCTACATATTCGTGATCTGTCAGATGACTAAGATCTGCTGAACGTGTAAAGAGCTTTCTAATTCCAAGACCTTGAAGCAGTTTCTTAATTTTGTATGTTTGCTCTAGTTTAAACTTTGGAAATGAAATATCCACTTTTCTGTTAAAAAAAAAAAAAAATCAATGCAAACAGTAGGTCACTTGACTCCTGAAATGCACACGACTCAAGAATTAAGCTTTACACAGAAAAAGAAGGGACAAAAACTGAAGAGTCTCTGCTGGCATTTAGGTTGGCAGAAAATAATTTCTAACCTGTTGACTGCTAGTGATGCTAGAAATAACTTCCTTCTCTGTATAAATACTTCCACCAGCAGTTACAGTGTCCTGATACCAGGGTGAATCACTAATTTATTGACTGGTGAAAAGAACTGTCACTTCAGGAACTACATTTCACAGGAATCATTTGGGTTTACATTTTTGTATTCAAATTTATCAATTCCTCTGGGTTTCCCCTGGTAAGAAATGTTTAATAAATGTCTAGATTTATCGTGGATTTTGCTTGACAGTACTAAATTTAAGGAGAGAGAAGACCTAAGGAAGAATATGGAAAGACTCATGCCCTCACAGAGAGAGACATTTTTAACTGAGATGAGGCAAAGGTTTGTTCTCTCATAGTTGAAACTTTCACATGGCACTTGGGCTGTGGATAAGCCATTAAAAGACCTCTACTCTGTAGATACCTCTTGCCACAGAGATGCTACCATGGGAAAGGCTTAGGAAGACCAGCTAATCTTTGCTGAGCTTTGTTGCTTTGCTGCAGTAGACGTCAAAGACATTAGGGCCCCATGGCTGTCAAAGCAATACCTGGTTTTCATGTTTCCAAGCCAGGATTCCACAAGCTCTGTAGTCAGATGGTCTTCAATTGAAATGTAGTCTCCCTCTTTATCTGGGATGACAATCAGCATGTGGGCATTCCCTTTGTAAGGTATTTTTATCACAGTGCATCTTAAATTCTCATCAAAAGTTGTATTAATTTTATCTGACTTGAACATCATGGGTACCTGTACGCTTCTGTATTTGTTTATGTGGAAAGTCTCCATTTCCGTGAATTTGGAATTAAAGGGATAGACCCACTTGCCTGAGAAATGAAAGAAAGAAATTAAATAACTACGTGTGTTTAGATTTGTTGAGAAAAATGTTCTAAAAAGTTTAAAAAAACTATAGAATATTTTCTGTATCTAGTTGAAGTGGCTGTCAGTTGTGTCTGGGATAAGTGGATGACAATTTCAGTATAATTTATATTTATGTATATAATTTTTTTTTACAGAAAAAAACCCAAAGTAATCCACAAAATAAACTTCTTCATTTGCACAGAAAGAAGGGAAATATTTTTCTAAGGTTAGTTAGTTGCCACTCAAGTTCAGAATTTATGTTCACTTTGTTTATTAAATGCCTGGTGAGCATCTGACCTTTCCTAACATGTAACCTTCTCTGAAATTCTCTACCAACTGTTCAATATCCTGTATTTAATTTAATTATCCAGTATTTTGGATGAGGATTCACTGACGTCTCCACAGAATGGTTGCTGCCTATCACTGATACTTCTTTCCCTCCCCCTGTAAGTTAATATAATGGGGTACTTGTGTTCCTCTGGGGCAGATGATTCTTGATGGAAATAGAGAAATTATTTTTTTCGATGATTTTGTGTACTATATTAAATCAGTCCATGATTTTACGCCAGCATTCAAGACTATTGTCATTAAGACATTTTCATTTTAATAGGTGAATGAAAATAAAACATGGTTTCCAGTCATAAAGAGGGATAATTTGGAGATGGACTGTAATAGTTTGATGCAGATCTTTTTGTTCTCTTTGAGGCTGTATTGTATGGAAGAAAGCATAGAAGAATTGTGGTTCCCTATCAGGAAAAATAATTTCCTATTAAATAAGCTTAATAGAAAAAAGTAAACTTATAGACATAGAGAAAAAAGGACATTAAATTCATTTAAATTACCCCTATTGTAGCTTAAGTTAGAGTCTTGATTCTCCTAATAAATAATTATTCTGCACAATAAAACCAGCAATTACCTTTAAAGACAATGTAGTCCACAAGCACCAGTTTACTATGGCGGTCCAGCTCTTCAAAAAGCCCTGGGATTTTTCCTTTGGTCCTTTTGTTAATCTTTTGATTGATGAAAAGTTTTGCCTGTGTAAAGTTTTCAAAGTCCACTTTCAGGAATTCCATATCGAAGTACTGCTTAGATAAATTCAGGAAAGACTCCTTGAGTCCGAAGTCCTTTTGAATAAAAGAAAGAGTACCTTGCACGAGGAGAAAATCCTCATTCCTCGTGATGTTACCTATCAGTTGTTTAAACAACGCTGGTAAATGTTGGCGATCCACTCTGTCCTTCACAGCATGGAGGTTTAGACCTTTTACAATTTGTCTGTATGTTTCTCCTTTGGCTGCCAGCATATAGACACTCATGAGAGCTGATACAGAAAGGGGAGAGATGATTACATTGTTATCATGTGTCATTGCAATTTTTCTGTAGAGGTTAAATCCAAAGTTTGCAGTCTTTTCAGTGAAGTTGTGAAGAGTGAAGTCTTCAAGACCTTGGTCTTCAAAGCCTTGGTTTTCAAAAAGCTTAGAGATATTTTTGTGATGATACCACTCTTTGGAAATACTGATATTTTTGTGATGATACTCTTTGGAAATACTGACATTCTTTCTTTCCAAGAAATTACTCTCTTTTTCCTCCTTTGGAAATTTAGGTTTGATACCAGCATTGATGAATTCAAAACATATTTCACTTAAGAGAATTATGTAGATTCCTGTTTTCATGTTGACATCCAATAATGAGTTCTTTTCAGTTTTTTTTCCTAGAAAAAAAAAAAAAGGCAACAAAATGACTTTTTAGTTTGTTCTTCCATTCACAATGCAAACGGTCACAGATGTAGTGAAGTGGTCTTTCTGCATCTTCAAGGTATATACTCTAAACCTAAGATCTGGTTCCTATCTGAAAAGTGAAATTTAGATCAGGAAAGGAGAGACATTTGCAATATCATTTAATCAATCTAGAAAAGATATCACGAACTTCTGTTATTGGTGGTTCACATCAGGAGTAGTTCACTGATTTTTCCTTGCTCACTTGTATTTCCTTTACAAAATGAAACCCAGATTTCAAGCACAATATGCAGCTCAAAGGTGAAAAATGGACTTGCTAGACCTGTGTTGCAACTTCTGCTCCTGTGAAACTGATGTCATCTCTAAGCACAAGAATTCTAGGCAGCATATGGTGGAAACAACATGCTTGCCTTTCATAATTTCATCTCACTTTTCATCCTTCTGCTATAGGTTGTTTGTTACCACATTCAGATCATTCTCCTGATCACATGCCATAGCATTCCCTGCTCTTGTCTACTTTTCTCTCCAGCAAATGCTGAAGTAGGTTTATCAGTGCTGTCTGCTCCCTAACAAGAAATGCTTCAATCTCAAATAGCACAAGGATGAAGCAGTTGTTCTATGCTTAAAAATACAGTATTTTACACAAGTTTTGATTTCTGAGCAAAGTTAATACAGGATCTCTCATCTGGCCCACAAAATGTTCAGAGAAGACTAGGCACACCTTACAGGACGCCTCAGGCAAACTTTAGCATCAGACATTGTGGAAATTTGCAAGTGAAATGCACTTTTCAAGCATAAAGTGCAAATATGATTATCGTCCATCTTTCCATTAAAGCAATATATGAATTCTCTCCCATATAGCAGTGTTGAATTGCACCTTACGGAAAAATTTTGAATGTCCACAATCTTTGGAGATGCATTTTCCCATTGTAAATGAAACAGGATGTTCAAGACCACCAAACCTGCACAGATTCCTTTCATATAGCAGTGGGAAAATGGATAAATGAGATTAAAAGATGGATTATATGGCCCATCATTAAAGTAGTAAGTGATTCAACAGTCTAGAATCACATGGCAAATTTTAACTACTCCTTTTAAGTTAAGGATCTGTAACAGCAAATTGTGGTCATTGTATAATTTGTGATTTGGCATATGGGAAAGCTGGTTTTATCCGATTTATTCAAGTTCAGCTGAATTTCGCAGTTGGCTGATTCAGGCTGTGGGAGTTAGTCCTGAAAAGGTATGTTGATGTGAGTACTGAGACATTTGGGTGCCAAGTCACGAGGTGCTTTTGGCAGTCAGGTGGTGTGCTATTTTCTTTTGAAATAATAGGTCACGTTCTGTACTTGGTGCAACACAGATGGGCTGTCATGACTTCATCGGGAGGCAGTGAAATTGCTGAATGTTATGCCTGCTCTCGAGTGCATGGCAGACAGAGAACAGAGCAAAATATGCAGCAAACATGTTGTGAATATTTTTTTCTTTATTTTTCTTTCCCATTAACCCTTGATTTTTTTTAAATGAGATTCCCAGTGTCTGGATTTTGCAGGACTAGAGTAGGGAAGGGGATGACATGACTTTAGTTCCTGCCTTGCTGGTCAAGCGGTGCATGTGACTTGTGGAGTGCTGGGATACTCGCTGTCCCCTGGCAGGCTGAAGCAGTGCAGTTCAGAGCAATTGCAGTAACTGCTGAGCATTCCTTCTGCTTATGTAGTGACCCACTTCTGTGGGAAGTAACACGGGCACAGAGGTCCTGTTCCTGCCGCAGAGCTGCACCTGCCCTGGCAGCAAAGAAGGAGGTTCTTTCCTCTGGGAGTCATCCCTACTTTGAAGAAGCATCCTTGGACACTGCAGAGTCAGCTCTAGCAAAGAGGCAGGGATTGGAAAATTTTGCTTTTGATCATATTCAATCACGGGGAAAAGATTTTCTGCAGCAGCAGTCCCTCCCTCTAAAAGAGCATCAGGCCTAACTGCTCACTAGGCATTGCAGAGTGCAAGCTCGTCCTCGTCTTTTCTAGGCACAGTGCAATTCCTGCACAACGTCTGGCAGTGTTGCATTTGGCAGATGTCACTGTTGCTTCTCTCGGAGAGGTCTGGGACAGTACTTGGCTCAAGTGGCCACCAGCTCCTCCGGGAGATGTGAAGGGACTGACTGGGCAAGTGCTGAGCTGCCTTCCAGAGGGCTCTGCCTTCCCCACACAGACAGGTGTTGGACTGAAAGGGCAGGGCAAACGCAGAAGCTCTTGTTTACAGGTTTATCCCAAACCATTCAACACTCAAGAAAAGATTCCTGCATCCTCAGGCAAACACTTACAGAAATGCTACTGATTTGGGTGTAATGAACATGGGAGTAAGAACCTTGCAGTTGCACTAAGTAATCACTGCAAATCTGAGATTGCAAACATTTAAAGTTAACATTACAGCAGCTGTATAATTCGCCTTTACTAACAGTTAGAAATAGAGCATGTCCTCTAGAACTAGGAAAAACAGTTCTGGGAACAATAAAGTGGAATTTATGTACATTATAGACTTCTATATTTAGACCTGAGTGAAACTTATTACTAATTTTAGACAACTCGCTTTATTTGTAGAGCAGACAGTTCATTAATAAATGTGTGTTAGAGAAAAGTGAACATTATTTCCATTTTAAGAAATATTTATTTCTAGTAATATCAATATCAAAGAAAGACGTTTCTTGTGCAAATGCCTTTTTCTTCTGAAAGCATTAGAGCAAGAGAAAAATCCATTAGAAGCTGATTAAGATCTACAACCATTTAAAACATCACATCTAGAGAATCATTGATAAATATATAAAATTGCATTATTTATATATATATATAAATATTCTTTACAATCCAAATGCTTCATATAAATCTTATCTTACCTATTAGGTAGCTCTTCTGTTACTTTTCTCAATCAGTTATGTTTAAAGATGAGGTGAAGATGCCTGTCCCATTTAGAAGTTTTTGAACAAATATTTGCTCTTCCAAAGACTGATAATCTGGGTTTGTCTGTTATAAATTAACTGCTTTATAAACACTGAATATGTGTTTCCTATAAATGGCATAATAAGGGAGGGTTATATTCCTGTAAATATGTTCTGTCTTTCATGAGAAACAAGAGAACAATACATTCTTTGCATTTAGCCCTTCAGCACCCTATTCAGGATGTGGCCCCCCACATCCAGTAGCCCAGTTCCAATAATGAGAATTATTTTTCAGGCAGGCTCTGAGCTACTCAGTGGTGGAAGAGGTATCCAATCCTGCTTAAATTATCCCCTTACATAAAAGAGTATGTCAATATTCACCAAAGCAGGAGGAGTATGAGGGAGGGAGGGAGGGAGGGAGGGAGAAGGTACAGAACATTTGTAGGGGTGTTACCAGCTCCCCTGCCCTGCAATTTGGCCACGTTTTGAGAGGACAGGCCAGGGCTCCACTCCCTGTTTGAGGAGCACGCCAGGTATTCGGTGACATATCACTCAACTGCCTCATAACCACCGAGGGATGTTTCTCCCATAAAATACAAAGTGGGTCAAGCTGATATTCCTGCAAAAGTTATACAGAGCTATGGTAGGCATTAATCAAATTTGTTTATTTTAAGTTGGTCTTGCTTCAACAGATTTGAAGGCTGGCTTTGGGTCTTGAGCCTTATTAGTTGGGCAAGGCACATTGTTTAAGACAGATAGTTTATTCAGCAATTTCTGTAGCATGGGATGGTCTAAACTCTTCACTGTTTTTATTGTTGGCCTAATTCCAGATACAACATAAACATGGAATTCTCTATCTTCCTCCTCATGCTCCTAAATTATTTTCAAAAATACTCCCAAATGAAAGAGAACACTTAATTTTGATTTGGATTGTAAAAGAAAAATAATTTGGCTTTAAAATGTGAGATAAGGGTACTAGTCTCTAATTTTCCACTAAACTGAAAAAAAAAAATATTATATGCAGTGTAAGTGGATGTATTGGACATTTTAGAAAGCCTATAAAGAATTAGGGCATCCAAGACTCAGTTTTAAAAAGGCTTTTGTTTGTTGCTGATGAGTATTACTTCTATAAGAGTGTTTGCTTACAAAATGCAAGATTTGATTTGGAAGGGCTTAAGAACTGAATGTAGCCCCTCCATTGTCTAACCAGATTTGTATCCTTGTTGCAAGGACACCATACTGGAGAGCAGTTGTGGGGTTTATGCTCCTAAGAAGTTCAACAGAGTGGTCACAGGCTCTAGCTTCCTGTTGCTTTAAATTAATTAAAAATATTCTTCCTTTTAGAAGCAATCCCAGTCATAATAGGCCCTCAGTGTAGGCATTGTATTAAAGAATATGGGAAAATAAGATGGGGTTACAAACCAAAGGCCCTGCTCTAACATCAGGCAGTCCCTAAACATGAAAAGCTCCACTGTGGATGCTCCAGTGACATCAGAACTTCTGTTCTCTGCCCATGTGACTGGACTTTTTTTTTTCCTACTTCCTAGTCTACATGTGTTTGTGGTTAATTCAGATGGATTTGAAATTCAAATGTCTTCTTATCGCATGGAAGAAATTTGCATCTGATATGGTTGAACAAAGCTGCATTACTGTGGTGTGCCTCTGAATCTGTGTGTCTTCTGGAAACTGTGGTACTGTGGCTGTGGCCCAAAAGAAAATAAAAGGAAAACCTGATGCACAGAGAACCCAGCTTTTGTGCTCAGCAAAATCAGCAGTTATTTGCAATGACAGTAGCAAGCAAGCCTCTTCCTCCTCACACCAGGACGCTGACACATGTGGTCACTGCTGGAAGCTGAGTTAAGACACTCAGTGTTTAATATTCAAAAGATTAAGATTGTTTATAGATGGTACTGAAAAGAAGGATTTGAAGAAATCTTAAAGTCTTTGAAACTCTAGGCTAGATCTTTGCTGGACCAGAAAGACCATATGAATCCTGTTTTACCCAGAGGAAAAAGGAGGCTGTTATGAGATGTATTGGCTGTGTTACAGAGACCTGAGAGAACTCTCCTCCTCTCTAGCTACTCACAAAGCCCTCGCTAGATTTTATGCCAGGTAACACCTTGCTGAGAGTATCCACCGTACACTATCAGGAGTAATGTATTCCTCCCACCAACTCCTATTTATATTGTCAGCTGCCCTTTGGATTCAACGGAGCTTTCTGAGCAGTTAAACTCCACACAGCATATGGGTAACACTCCATCAAACTATACATGTTCACAGAGTGATTTACTGGGAGAGGATTGCCAGTGTGTGACTGGCAGAATCACCCTTTTCCACAGTTTGGGACAAAACCACCTCTGAGACAAGAACAAGCAAGGCCAATACATGTGCACTGTTGTGTCTCTGCTGGGAGCTTGTGCCAGCGCAGTGCTGAGGCTGGGCAGCAGCTGAGCTAAAGACCGTCTGTTCTCTAATAGACAACTGTTTTTGGATGCATATGCAACTCTGAAAAACTTGGCAGTGAGGATGTAGTCCAGGTTCTCCCCAATCTGTTTGACAAAGCCCTGTGACCCTTGAGTACCTGGGGGTAGATACTGCAGAGGCAGATTCAGCTGCTTGTTCAAAATAGTCAGTTTCTGTTATAAGACAGAATTCTTCCTTTTGCAGTTCTTGTGGGCCTGGCAACACCTCTATTTTTTCTCTTACTTAATTTCCTCAGACAGTTTTAGGAAACCTTCTGTGACCATGAAGCAATCAGTCATCCTAATATTCGGGGTTTTGGGGCTTAGGTTCCCTGTGCTGACTATGATTCCTCCCAGTTATGATCTCCTTGGAACAGCAATAGTGCTTGCATAAGTAATGCCTCTGTTCCACATGCCATGACCCATTTTACCAGTTTGTAACTCGACCACAGCTGAGATTCAAAGTGGGCTATGAGATATGATGGGCATGATTGCATTACTGAGAGCAGGTTCCAGGAAGGAGACGGGTGGTTTAATTAATTGTATCTGTACCAGCTTCCCAGTGAGAGACTTTTGGAACTGAGTTTCTTGCCTTGCTCAAACAAGGTAGTAACTAAAGAGATACATTTCACTCAAGGCCCAGCAAATTTCTGTCCCCAGCTAGTGGCTACCCGTTTGGTTTCTCAAGGGCAGGCACAGGGTATTTACACCTGTCTTGAGGGATTTAGTTGAAATCAGTCAGAAATAATGACCATACAGGAGACTGATGGGAAGGATAAAGGTAAAAAGCGTCAATTAAGGATAACATTTAGGCTGAATGTGATCTAACCTCTTCCACGTTTCTTAGACTAAAGAAAATACCAGGAATAGTGCAGGGGATGATTTGCAGGGATCTGTAGTTCTTCTGAAGTCTCACTGTGAAATTACTCATAACACATAAACTAACATGCTCCAACAGTTATAAAACAGCTCTTTATGCGGTCTCCTGAACACACTTAGTTTGTCAACGAGCTGATTCATCAAGGTGACTGCTGGTTCTCCCACTCCAAGAATGCACAAGATAATTGAAATCATCAGGATGCAACTGTGGCTCCAGGCCTACACTGTTTACAAGCTTGACCCCTTTTGTACAACTATGCCACTGTTCACGTGTCAGCATTCCTGCAGTGAAAGCCTCTTTGGAAGGTACCTATTCCTGCATCTCACCTGGGGTGGGATGGGTGTATTGCTGTACAAGGTGGACAAAGCTGTAAGCTGTAGTATCTCATCAACAGAGCTGAAGTATCCCCATTGTGCTTTCAACTTCACAGTCAAGTGCTAACTGTCCTTGAACACACAAATAAAAGTATAATTGTCTGTTAATAAGACATCTTACTGTGGAATTTTTATAGGAAATGCAAAAATGATGAAACACTGTAACAGTGTGTCCAGAGAAGTACTATCAATTTTCAGTAAGAGGTAAAACAATAAGCTGTGATGTATGATGGAAGTAGCACGAACACTGTTTTTTTCCAGGGGATGGAGTAAATGACCTTTTTCCTAGCCTTGTTTCCTGTGATTTTCTAACTTGCAGCAATGAATAATTTTAATTCACAATAATTTATTTATCCTCCATTTTTACCTGCAAATATTGAAGAGCTCTAGCAGGGGCTGGCTGGTTTTTGCCGAGTCCCCATGGAACCAGCAGGTGTCATCAGAACCTTTAGTTCTCAGATGGTAAGAAGGATATTTTTGTGTGTTTGGACAGCTGCCCTTCTCTGCGTCTTACTAAGTTTGTGTCATGAGACAGGACTTAAGCAGGCAGGAGACACAAACTTTTAAAAATGGCACTGGTAGATATTTCTGTTCTCCAGGGAGGGCATCTCAAAGTTTCTCCAGTAGATGTGAAATGCAAGTGCATTTCTATTTTAAATTCCTGGAAAAAATTCAACTTGAAAGGCAGGATTTGCAAAGTGTGTAAGAGATTCGTATATCTAAGGGGAACAAACCTTTTTATTGCACCTTCAGAATGGCAGAAAATTTTACAATCAATGACTTCTGATGACCTGAACTTGAAATATGATCTATTTTCCCACTATTTCTTATTCAAATTCCATGTTTACATGCTCTGTACATGCATCTCCTTACTGCTGTGATAATCAAAGTTCCTGAGACTTGCAGTGTTTGACTGTCTGGCCTGAAGCAATTACCTGACGTAATGAAGAAATCTCTGCACTTTGGCTTCTGTAGCAGCATGCAAAAGGTGCCCTCTGGCACTTGTGAAATGTGCTGAGGGTTACTAAGCACCAAATGAGTGCAAGTTAGTGCTACCTGCATTTTCCAGAGTGGCTGGCAAAGAGCTCTGCATTGTGGGGTTGGGTACTTGCGTTTCTTTGGGGTTTTTCCATTTGAACAGAAATATCAGTGCAGTAACCTGCTGCAGGCCTGGCACTGAGCATGCTCTTCCTGTCGGAGGATGCATGGATTGGATATTCAAAAGCAACACTTCTTCCTCAAGAAGTGTTTGTATCTACCTGGCTGTGCTCTCATGGAGTATTTAAGCACGAATTAGTTTTCATACAGGACTTGGTGTCTTTGTTTAAGCTGCTTCAGCACTTTACACTACCTGTTCTTCCATGAGACATGTCCATGCCTCTCTGGTTCTACTCATTTCTACAGGCTGGTCTGTGACCAGGCCCTTCCTGAGGTTTTTAAAGACAATATCTGTATTGTGATCTACATATCTATATTTTGAAGACAGTGTCTACAGTGTCTACATTTCAATTGTTTCTTTCCTATATAGAAAATTATTTAGACAGTGAAATAATTAAGTGGACAGCAACCTCTGTCTATGAACTGTGTAGGGACTCAAATATGGCTTTCTTTGTGTTTCATAAAAATATTGCATTTAATATGTGGGCAGTGCCAGATGTGAGGTGTTAATTTTTCACTTCCTTGATTTAGGCGCTAATGTCACTTAGCAACCTTACTCATCTTTGAAATGGAACTTCTTAAGGATGCACATACATTGCTAGTGAGAACATAATTTGTATTGGAAAAAAATTTGGGAAATGGAGCAAATGCATGAACTGCTTCCAGTCCTGATGGAAACCAGGTGCTAAGTTTAAAGCTCTTTTGTGAGGTTTCTTTTAGGCCGCTACAGAACTGCTCTTCCCAGTTCCTGATATCTTCTGGTTAAAATGTCATCCAACTCTGAACTTGGAGTAAGTAAATTTTCAGCTTGAGTTTTTTGAGATTTAGGTTATATCTTGTCTGTCTCATTCTCTCTCTCTCTCGCCTGCTCTCAATTGCATTTCATATATTTTGAAAGTATTCTTTTTTTGCATCCACTGTGACAAAATGATAAAGGTCTGAAACATACCAAATTCATGAAGCTGAATGACCTGATCCAGGGCAGACACTTTTACAGCCTGTACTGTGGGAGAAGTGATGAGTTCATCTTTGCCAGACATCAGGTAATCCACACCAGAGAAGTTATGGAAACCAGGTTTCACTGAATCTGCAGGCCAGATAACCCTTTGTATGTACCAAAAAAGTGCAAATATGTTTGCTTTCAGATACATTTTTTTATGCTGGTAAATTAATCCCATCAATGTGTCAGAGGTAGATAAAATCTTAATAGTCACTTCCAGGATAAAAAAGAGTGGTGAGATATGTTCATGATTAACATTTTTTATATAACTATCCATTCCTATAGGGTGATAGGACAGCTGGAAGGAGGAGAGAAGAAAAGGATGACAATCAAGGTTGCAGAAAGCTGAGACTTTACCGAACAGAGCTTGGAAAAAGTAACCTTAGGCACTCAAAACCTGGCCCAAGATTCCATCAATCCATGAAACATAACTGGCCATTCGAGGTCTGTTCCTTGCCCAGTAACAGCATGTTCCCATGTGGTTGGCATGGACGATGCAGTCTCTCAGTGAACTCCCTGGGTCACTTGGAGTAGAAAGTTGTGTTCCCACAGGATGTGGACCATGGGTCAGCTCAAAGCACCTTCACTGTCAGGACCCTGGTGGAGATTCAATTGTAGGTTAGTCTTGCTTTTCTTGCTACAGTCATAACTACAGTATCAGCACTGTTCTCTATGCCTTTTCTTGGAAAGATTCCCAGCCTCCTACAGTCAGGATTTTGTGCCAAACTGAAGCATTTAAAAGCCTATAATACACTGTATTATATATTCCTTTAAAGAGAGTGGTGTCTCCAGTGTGGGAGCAGTCTTACTTCAGACACTTCCTGGGGCTGTGGCCAGATCAGAATAAGTGACTGAACACATCCAAGACATCCTTCTTACCTCCCAGAAGGCCTCATCTAGCATCTTCACTTGTTCCTTCTTAGTCATTTTTGATTGAAAGCACCTATTTTGCTCCCTATATAATGAAACAATTTTTGGATCCCACTGAAGTCGCTCTATAGTAAATGATAGTAACCTTGGTCAGCATGTGATTATAGAATGAATGCAAGATTTCTGCATCCTATAATTTGCTTTTGATGGAGGTATTCATTTTTCTTTTTGGCATTGTAATGAGCATGGAAGCATTTGCATTGACAGGAGGTTTAAATTACAAGCCACCACCCATTCTTCTTCAGTGAGCAGTGGTGTCTTCAAGTTCCAGTCACTGTCCTTCTAAAGGACAGCCAGTCCTGTGGTCAGACTTCTTGTCAGCCAACATTTCTGTTCAGTGGAAGATAAGCGTAGGGTGAATATGATATTTCAGCTACATTTTATTGAGCAAGTGGCTATATTTAACAAGACTTTGCTCTCTCTGACCAAAAAGCAAACAAGTGCTCTTGTGAACACACAGTGCAGCAATAGAAAAGAATTGAGGACTCTATCAAGAGACTGTACGAGAACAGACTTTACCTTTTAACCTCACGGTTCATACACTTGCCACCCAAATCTGTTCCTTCAGCTTGATCGTAGTTGTTTTACAGCTTAGGCACAACATAGCCATAGTAGGTGTTGGAAGATCTAAGCTTGGACACAAAGGTGCTCCCATTCTAAAGGAAGAATACGGTCATTGTGCCTACTCTGATGCTTGTGGGAGGTCAGACCCTATGATAATCTACTCTGCCTGTACTCCGTAGAGGTTGGTCTGGCAAATATCTTTGCTTTAACCTGCTCCAGACATCCTGTCTCAAGTCCTGCTTAGACTTGTGTACGAGTAACGTGGATCATGTGTGACAATGTGCTCAGGTGCTCAGGCTCCAGCTATTGTGTACCAGATCAAATTGCTCCTCCCAGGTAATGTGTAACACGATGGGCTGCAGCAGATAAGGAGCACGAAACAGAACATAAAAATAGAGAACTGATGTTCTTCATAAGAAGAAAGAAACATATAAGGTACAGACAGTTGCAATAATAAGGGGAGGAAAACTACTAGTGCTTTCAGTGTGGATGTTTTATTGTTGTATCAGTAAATTTTAACTGACATAGGGCTGTTTACCTGAGGAAATAATGCAGTGGAACTGTGATGGGAAAGTGTTACTATCCTAAATCCTTGTGTGAAGTCTTATTCCAGCATGAGTGACTTCTTGGATGAGCTTAAACTCTTAAATTCTTCAGCAGATGACAAATAAAAAAAGATTTCTTATCTCAGAACAAAAGTTTCTGTACAGAAAATTTTCAATGTAGAACTATATTTTTTAAACCAATCCTTTTTATCATAGCAGAACCTTGGTTTTGTGTGCATCTACTATAATGGAAGATGGAATGATTCAGCACATCACTGAATATGATTTTTGGAAATTGATTTAACTCTTTCTGCCTTTTTGACCAAAATTCAACATGTGAAGCCTTGCAAAACTCACAGCTTCCACTGCTAGCTAGCACCACAGGGTTAGGTCTGTTGTCCCTCTGTGGCTGTGTGACTCCCATACTTAGCTGGCTTACAGAGCAGCTCTTACTCTTGGCATGCCCGGACCTGCCATGGTGTGATGGGTTTTGAGTTCTCACTGAGCTGAGCCAGTGAGAGACTCCCTGTAGGAGCAATTACACCAATACAGCTGTGCCTGTAGCAGTAGAGCTCCTGCTGCTCAGGGGAAGTGGCATAAACAGTCTCCATATGAGACAGTTGTATAATGACATAACTCCATTACTCCACTGAGCAGGCTGTGGGTTTAACTGCCCTTGCTCAGGCAAGGACCATTTTAGTAATTAATTCTGCACATGCTGCAGTTTATGTTGGTAACAGCATGTCTCGTTCAAGTAGATGTGATAGATGCAGGTGTTGAGGGCAGTCCACAGCATGACACTGAAAGGCTGCAACAAAACAAGCTCTAACAGATGAGGTTCCAAAAGCAAAAGTTGAAGCCACGCTAGAAATTTTGTTCTAAGCATGCATGAAATGCAAATGCCTCACCTTTTTTCAGTCCTGCTGAAAAGAAAAATGAGCTGTGCAATGGAGTCGTTGCCCAGAGTTTTATCTCCTAGTTTAAAATCAAGCAATAGGGAGTCGGGGTGGAAGAACAATGCAAAGTCAGCATGCTCACTGCAAAGCAAACATGAGCGTTATCTTAAATTTGCCCTGAGAGAGCAGAAAACAAAGGTATAAGCTAACAAAGCATTTTCGCATAAAACCTCCTCTGTGCACTGAGAGTGCCTTAGCCACCATCTCCTTTAGAGTCATTTGGTTTAATTATACTAATAATGGTTAACACTTTGAAGTCCCCAAACCATACAATAAAGATCTGTGTGTGTCAGTGTGTGCGAGTGTATCTGGGTGTGGGTGCACCTGTAGGAGAGAAATAGGACACTGAGCCTGAGTTCCAGGACTTAAGCAAACAGATGCAGAGCTGGGAGGATCTGGGCTGTGTCCCTTTGTCCATTAGCCAGGGCTTGCTTAGGAATGGTGACAAATTGCAGTCACCCCGACGGCAGATCTTGGGAAGGAATCTGAGAAGACAGCATGCCTTGCTGTAGCACAGCCCACCTAGGGAGCCCTGCTGGCATGTCAAGCAGCACCAGCACTGCTCAATGGTGTGGGGAAACAGCCAGGAGGGAGCAGAGTCCTAAACACCACTGTTCCTTTTGTCATCTCAACAGTGATGCATTTGAGCTGGGGAGAAATCTGTATTATAAAGTGCTGTCATCACAGTCTCCCAGTAATTGCAAAAATGTCCAGATTTTGTGCTGTCTTGATGTGTGGTTTTGTTCACTTCCCCAGCTGCATGAGGTGTGAGACTCATCTCTTCCTGATGTACTTCGGGATCCGTGGAGATATGCCCTGCGTTGGTAAAAGTGACCTGCATTGGTTACAATATGATATACACGGTAGGCAGAGCTAAGCTGGAACAAAATGCGCTGGCTGTCTTCAAGTGTCTGTTCCTGATTCTGCAGTGACAAGGTGATCTCAGCTGTCTATCCTAAAAATTGTGGGGTTTGCTTGTGCCACATTAAAGGGGATATTTGGAAATTGGTATTTTTTTCTGTAGGGGAGATCATGCCTAAAACTATGGCAGCAAAAACACACTCCTGACTTCAGACTTCCAGCTTCATGGAAATCTCTCCTTTCCCCTCCTGTCCCTGTCTGTGCCACCAAAGGAAGGACAGCACACTCAGGGACACCCGACGGATGGCACTGGGATTTTGCATCATGGTCAGTGGCTCTCTGCCTGGCAGTGAGGCTGAGAGCTGCAACCCCAAGGCTCCTTTCACCTGAACTCCTGTTTATCATCAGCCCTCCCTGTAGGGAAACCCCCATTTTCTCTGCCCAAGTGGCCTCACACATGGCCAGGCTGAGCCCCAGCACTGCCAGTTCTGGTGGCCATGGGCAGAAGCAGAGCGAGATGATCTCCTGTACTAACCAAAACAGCTGAGCTTCTCTGCAGCCACCAGCTTAAACACACCCTTGAGCTTTGCATTTATATTTTACTAAGGTCTGGAATCATTAGAAAGTTTTTCTTCTGTGACCAAAGGACGCAAACTTGACAAAGAAACATGCATACAAAATCTGCCTGTTTGGGAAGACTGCTGAGTCAGACAGGTTTTCTTGGCTGATGCTGCTGGGCTCCGTGGGATGGCATCACCCTCACTGGCCAGCATGACAGGCTGACCTAATTTCCACTGCAGAGCCACTCCAAAAGTGCGTCTTGACTATATAAGGAACCCCGGATATATTTTGAGAATACTGAAAATTAAATCTCCCAAGAAATAAAATAAAATAAAAAATAAAATATAAAATAAAAAATAAAATATAAAATAAAATATAAAATAAAATATAAAATAAAATGTAAAATAAAATATAAAATAAATCCCCCAAGCTTTTGTTAAAGTTTTAAATGTTATACAATTATTAAGTCATGCTAGACTTTTACCTGTGGCCAAACATGTTAAATTGATTAAACAGTTATTTCCCCTGCTTTGAAGCCAGCTATTTGAACACAGCAGGTAGTCTGATAATCTCTCAGCTGCACCATTTACCAGGCAAATAGCTTCTCTGTGTAAATAACATAGCCAACCCTGGGATATAAAATAATGGATAGATCTAGATCAAGCTGTAATATAAGTGCTTCAAATTATACCCAGATAGCCTAGGGAGCAATGACAAAAGAAACCAGATTCTCATGCTTGTCTCCTACAGCCAAAAACCTGCACAATCACATTCACATGTGGCCTCCAACAAAATCTGTGGCCTGCCCCTAAAAATGCTGGCTGTTTTCAGTGCCCCAACACCAACAACACTGGATGTTTCAGCATCAGTTCTGCTCAGAAGCTGGGAACTCTGACACATGTGAATGAGCACACAGGGGTTTTGCCACAGCAACTTCTGTGTTGCTGTCACAGGATGACAGTAATTTACAGCTGTGAAGATTTGTTTTAAAATAGTTTTTCCATGTAACCATGAAGAAAGCAACCTATTAGAGTTTTTAGCTGTTATTTCATCTCTTCTCAGTGAGCTGCTCTCCTTTGTCAGTGAGTAGAGGCATGCTGATGCCTTCCACTAATGTGTAGCTGACTGCCTTAGCTCCTGAAGATAAGACAGAATAAATAATGATGACATCTTACTTCTTATAGCTATCCAGGGGGAAAAAAAAGTGCTTTTGGTCAAGTTGCTAAACATCTAGTGACTGAATAACAGAGTATCAGTATAACAGATAAGATAAGGAGGCACAGAAAAAGGAGTCCTACTGATGCCTGTTGTATACTTTCTTCTATTTTTGGACTAATACAGAAAGCAGTGTGAAATTCTGTCTGTGGGACAGATCTCCTCAACAGAGCTCTGCGCCTGTCAGCCCCAAAGCAGTCACCCAGAAGGTTCTTGGGCTGTGGATCACAGCTTCCTGCCTGGGGGTGTCCCCGTGCCCCCCGTGATGTGGCCCTTTGCCAGCCTTCCTCATGGTCCTGCCGCCCAGCTGTGGGGTGGAGCTGAATGTCCTGTGGCCCAACACGCAGCAGCAGGCTTGATGGGAGGGCAGAGCAGGGGAGGGACTCGGAGAGAATCGAGACTGCCACCCAGGGCTGTCTCCTTGCCTCCAATTCCTCTTCCCCCTGTTGCACCAGCTTTTGCCTTTTGCCCAACATTGATCCACAAGGTTTGAAGCACTTGGCAGAGCTCACCGACTGACTACAAAGGGGTGTTTTGGGGGGGATGTTTTCTTTCCAAAACATCAGTTCTTCATCTACCATCAACCAGGCACTGAGAGAAGGGACCTCTCGTATCACTTTGTGAAGCTGATATTAGGGTTAAACACTGCCTTTAGAGTAAACCCATGATGCATTCCTGCTTCAAATACTACAGAAGCTGGCGTCCAGGGAAGATTTACCATTTGCTTTCTGGACCCAGCATATGAGTCTCTTGCATATGTCATGAGTTTCTTCCCCTCTTCCCTTCTCAGTAACCTCCAGGAACATCCTTCCATGGCTGGCATGCTGTATTACCTTGCACTGGATAGGATATTTTCATATTTCATATAGGAAGCAAGAAAACCATAGGGCTGTTTGGTCCTTTGGCTCTAACAGATGTGCAGGGGACTCACTGATATTATCAATTTTTTTTTTTTTGCATCCAAGTAAAAAATCAGGTGACTTGAATTCCTACCATTTTCTTATACTCAAAATCTTGTTATGATGGAGAAAGCCTACATGCCTTGTATGCAAAGATGAGAATTTCCCAGTAGTATATTTAAAATCTTAACAGTTTTATCCAAGAATTAATAGCCTGGTTACAATACTCTCTTGTCTTAGCTCACTCTTTCTCTGTCCCACTCATTCCTCAGGCTGATGGCTTCAGCCCTAAGGAAAGGGATGGCCACATCCTTGCCAGGAGCAGTACAAGGGGCAGACATAACCTCTGTGCTCTGGGGTCTGCTTGGGATCCCTGTTACAAGTTTGCTCATGTGTTCTTCCCCTTGATTTTCTTCAGTGTTTCACAGGTCCACAGTACCTGTGCTGTGTTTTACATACACTGCGTACTCAGTCGCTGTTCTCCTAGTTACTATTTATGCCCCAAACTGGTTTCACCCAGCTCCCAGGTCTGTAAAGCTTTGATGACCAGTGACTGAGCACTGGCCAGATGATTTTAGCTCTGAGGTGTCCAGTATCATCCTCTGCTGGTACTTTCCAGTCCCCTGCTATCATCCCACTGTTTCTGTATGCCTTCATTTTTCATTCTAGGACCACAGACACTTCATTCTATGCAGAAGAACTCCTTGTTCTTAATATCTCCTGGTTACAGAAACATCTGTATACAATCGTACAAAGCTAAGGGAAAATTTAAACAAATTAGGTAATAGCACCCAATGGCTGGATAGTTACTGTTACAAACAAAGAAGCTAAAACAAAACCCCAGGCAGGCCTGGACAGGTCCAAGTAAAGCCTGGCAAGTGCAGAGACCGGAGCCCTGTGCTGTTAGTTTAACACAAAGCAAGTCGCTGCATTGCAAGCAACAACATCGCTGCTGTATTTGCCAAGTTAGAGGTTATACTGACCTGTGTCTTTCCTCCTGCTGAGCAAGAGCTATCAGATCACACCCGCCTGAAGAGTAAATAGGGAGTTTTTCCCTTGACTCCTCTTTGTAGGGAGGCTGAAGGGTGTGGGGTGGGAAGTGAGGGGACTTTGGGTTTCCTTCCTCCAGGTACAACCTTAATGATGGTGAGAAAAGAGCAACACCCTAAAAGCCTGCTTCAACTAACAGCGTGTGAGCCCAGGATGCTGTTGCAGTCTTGGGATGTGGTACTCGGAGCACTTGGAGGCTCTTGGGCTACAGCTGAAGGCATTGCCAAGGTGCAGTCAGTGAAACAGGAGTGGCATCTGGCCAAGAGACAAGCAGGTTACCCAAACCTGGGATCACCACAAGCACAGCTGTGAGTTCCATCCTTACACTCTGTAGCTGTGTCAGCTGTGTCAATGGCTAATGAACCTGGTCATTAATTGTCCCTGAGATGTGTCTCTGGCTCATTTATATTCCCACATTGCCCATAACAGCAAATGGCAATAGCCTAGTGACCTGAAGCCCTGCCCTTCTGCCCAGCCTTCCTTGCTGTGCTGTGAGTGCCCTCGAGATGTTTTGTGGAAGGCAGGGAACCCTGTTTATTCCTGGCCTCCATTTTTTGGGAAGGAGAGAGGAGGATCTGCTGGCGGAGCAGGCGCCACAGCTGAGCCGGCAGCATTCCCCTCCCGCATGAACAAACGGTGCCGGCGAGTGGGAGGGATAAAATGTTAGTCTGCAGGAGGGAGAGTGGGAGGCTGCGAAAAAGAGCTGGTCCGGAGAGGAAATGAGAAGAGTGAGTGTAATCAGGAAAACCTGTTTTGTTGCTTGCAGCGACAGGAGCAGGATTAAGAGAGTAGGACTTGGTGGATGGGGGGGAGAGATGAGAGCGGGCCACGTAACAAACAGCGCAGCGCAGCATGGATGTAGGCAGGGAGCAAGCTGTCTGCTGCTCTTTTGTGCTAAGTGTGGTGCCTGCCTCTTCTTAACACCGTCTCTGGCAAATCCTGCAGTGGAAAATCACAGCATGATGTCAATACAGCAGGAGCTATTGCCTGATGAAGCAAGTCTAGCAAACTAGGCTGCTGGACGCCGATCTTGACTGATAGGAAATCCCCTGTGGGAATGGCAGACACCCCTCGTCACCACCACTCTGTCCTCCCATGGCTGGCACCACTCAGTGTCCCTGTAACCTCCCCAACACATTTTGCAAACACGGAGAGATCGTGTGAGAGATGCAGTGAGAGGAGAAGCACAACCTGGGAAGTGCTAGTTCTTCGCAGCAGCATAGCTGCTCCTGTGCCTCCGTCCTACTGCCCTGTGGGCTCTTCTCCCTGGAATATGTGAGGAGAACAGAATTCCAGCATCCTGCTTGTGAAGGGGGCACATGTCTGTGAGGGCACCAAGGTACTAAGGGTAGGAAAGGAAGGAATCTCCTTCCAAAAATACAGCCTGCAAAAGCTGATTAGTTTATCGAGAAATTCTCTTCAAATCTTTCCCAGAACCACATGGGGACAGCTTTCCTCCTACTATGCTGTATTTCTACGTTTATGTCTTCATCCACTGCAAAGTGGTTTACAAGGGAGCAAGCAATATTTAATGCATCTGTGGCCTCTGTTTCTTCCACACTTGATGTAAACTGAGAATCCCCCTACTAAAATCAATTATTTCAATTTTTCAACTGCAGCTCTAGGGAATTCAATACATAACTGAGGATCTTGCCTCCTTGAGCTCTCTGCCCCCTAAAGGTTTTACTGTTGCTTTGCTGGATGCCCATTGCTTAGCAGCAGTGAGCAGTAGGAGTGGTAACAGCTGAGACTGACCCCACTAAGGCTGCACCCTGCGACTGTATTTCAGGCAGATGAAAAACCTCAGTCAGGTGGGGGGCCTTGTTAATTACTCCTGTGTGTATGTTGGGCCACAAAGTCACCCAAGCAGATGGAGGAGTGTGCAGGAATGTGCCAGAAAAGTACATGTATTTCTGTCACTGTGAGTCCTGCCTTCCATGCTATGAGTTGTTGATATATTCATTTATACTGAGACTGTATTTAGTGAAAAAACACTGTCAAGCATCGTGTTAACAGAGGGTATTTACTAGGAACACAGAGCAGAAACATGGCTGTCCTTTAGACAGCAATAGGGGACACAGTGCTTTGCACCAGACTGATAAAATCACACTTGCTCTTCATTTCGCAGGGGGCACACAAGACCTTGCTGAGGCTGTGTTCGCTTCCCAAGCTATTTGACTGCCCCCAGCATCATTGCCAATGACATGACATGACACCACTTCATCTCCTCCCAAACCCCACAGCTTTAGGGAAAACAGGGCCAATTGTACTCCTTCTGATACCAGCTGACAAGGCAAGTCCATTGAAGGTGGTTCCCAGCCAGCCTTCAATCTGCCCTATGTTCTACCTAGGTGCCTGTCACCCCTGCCTGGGTCAGATGATTTGCTTATTGCATGCTCCTTACTTACATTTTTGGCTGTAAAAGGACAAAAACATGTGAAAGGTCTTTAATTTTCCAGCGCCTCCTTATAGGTTTTCCACAAACCTCAGCTGACAGTATGCTTATGTAGTTGCCATCCAAATACCTCACCTTCCCATTCAGCTACCGATGGATACATGTGTGAGAATTCAGTAACTCCGTCTAAATCTGTCAAATTGGTAACACGTGGTGAAAATCTTCAGCTTCAAGGCAGATTTGATCCTCCTGCTCTCTCTTAAGCTGCAAGAAACTCAGGAAGATTTTCCGCTAGATTGATACTAAGAATGATAAAATGTTTCTGCTACAAAAAGCTGTTGAAGGCAGCTTTTCACATTCCCAGTACTGTCTCCATTAGAAGCTTCTGGTTCCTGTGATCCCACAATGTTGATCCAACTGTTCCCATCTCAGATTTACTTGTGGTAAATTACAAACACTTCTGCTTTGTTTGCAAGAATGTTCATAATTTTACCTGCTGACTACCTCATATTAAGTAGGAGTCTTCTATTGTAATATAAACGTTTCTCTGCAAATTCTGTCAAAGCTTAGGTCTTTCCTTGTCTTTCAGTCAGATAAAACAGGCATTCTTTTGTAGCTGAATTTGAAACAATTTCTTCCTTCCTCTTCAGCAAGTGTCATGGTCAATACCAATAGATTTGGATGATGACAAAATAAAAACTGTTACTAAAAAAGAACAATATATGAGCTGGTACAAATGGAAATAAATCATGTCATGCATTTTCACATCTTTAATTAGTAGTAGCAAACAAAATTCATATGTCACTTCAGCTAGTGATAGTCGGGTTAACTATTTTTCCTATGAAGAGTGTACTGTTTGTATCTCTGTCAAAAATCAGCATGAGGAAGGGATGGCTGAATTCAATGGTTGGAGGAAGAGCCACTGTCATTATTTCAGCAGCAGTTGCTGCTGCTGCCTCAGTACCTTTCTCATCAACATCCAGAGAAGCCTTGTGAACAACCTAGGAAAAAAGAAAATAGAGTCACTCCGGGCAATCAACAGCTGCTTGAGAAATGAATCAGACTCCCTTTAAAGCAGCCCTGCTTTGAGGGATGCACTGAGAAGTGTGTAGAGGCAGAAGAGCTGTATTGTTGTAGTCATGGCCGCTTAAATGAGGGCTAGGATGGAGCTATGGAAATCTCCTAAAAATAGTCCAAAATATTGGATGAAGGATAGAGGCTCCACTAATTGTTTGTCTGCACCTCCAAAATTCAATCTCCAGGGTGAGAAGGACAGGTTGTGCTGTGCCTGGGTGTGTTAGTGGTTTTCCTTGAGGAGCCAGGGGTTGATGTTCCTCTCGTGTTTCAGATGCTGCCAAAAAAATCTTGGCCAATACCAGTCTTGGAAAAAACAGACATGCAGCAATCTAATCTGATCTCCAGTGTCACCAAGGGCCGAACTCCTTTTGTAAGCTTGCAGGCTGAGTCCTGGGTGACCCAGCTGCAGGCAATTTGGGAAGCTGGGAGCTATATTTACCTGGTGTTTCTGGATGCTACCAAGTTTTCCTGCATGTTTGTGAAAGAAAGGAAAGGGCCAACAGCCGCAGACTTACTTTGGAAACCTTCAGCACCGGGGTGCCAGTGATGCCAGACAGATCTGCCTGGTTGGTGAACACATCCACAATTCCCATCTTGCTAAGGGTGTTACTTATTTCATAGCTCCCAGAAATAGAAAATTTGGGGAAGTAGAGGCTCATAAGGCTGTTAGGTAGAAGAGAAACATAGAGGGTGGTGATAAGGATTTTTCATCAACATAAATGACGTGAGAAATTTGTGTAATTCCCATGAGTGTCAAATCCCAGGACCCTGAATGTACAATGAGCACTAATTCAATTGCTGATGCTTCTCATGGTGATATAAGAACTATCATTCTTAATAATAAAAATAGCCATCATAGTAGTATTTATCTGGTGTTTTGTTTCAGGAAATCTGAGAGCATTCTGCTAAGCAGGACAGTAACAAGAGCCCCTCTTTACAGGCAGAGATGAGGGATAGCCCATGTTGCTCAGGAAGGTGGAGAGCTGAAGTGAAGTCCTGACAAAGTCTGCTTGGGAAGAAGTGCGGTAAATCCCAGCATTTCAAATCAAAGAAGTATTTTGGCATAACTGGGGCATTTGGCATGGCCCCAGGAAAGGTCTGTTCCCTGCTGCCTGCACATCTGGATTCCATGTCCTCTAATTGTCTTCCTTCTCTGGGCTGGCCATGATCAAGTTTGCCTTTGACTGTGAGCTGTCTGTAGGCAGCTCCTGCTTAGTGTGCTTTCTGTTGGATTTCTTTTCATGCCTGTCCAGGGATCCTCAGAACATCCAAGTGACCCACAGCAGTGATTACCCTTTAGACAGCTCAAGTCTTTTGCTGTCTTGCCCAGAGGCAGCTTGGGTTGAATAGCAAAACAGATGGGACCCAAACTGCAGTGCTGTAGCCCTCATGTGATACTGCCCAGTCACTAGAAGAGGATGGGACCAAGTGTATCAGCACTGGCATCAACAAAACAGTAGAACAGAAATTGCCGTTTGGTTCTCACAGTTTCTCCCATGAAGAACTTATTCCTATAGTGATCCTCCATGACCTTGCACCACAAATTCATTTAGATAAGGGTTTTCCTTGCAAACTAAGAATGATACATTTTTGTTTTTGATATTTGAGGTATCACATTATGAGCTCATATTCAGTTTGCTACCCATTATTTTTTTACTAACTGTGCTGGTATTTCTGTGATGATGCACTGAGATATATGGGTGTGAACTGCACAGCCTTATTAGTTGTGAATTAGGGCAGAGCTTGGTAAATTAAGCATGTATTAACTTGATATTACTCATCTACTGTTGCTAAGATCTCTTCTCTCCCAGACAAACAAGGTTGTAAAATGCATGATGTTGGTGTCAATGGTTGAAGCTAACAGAAACTCATTAGATTTTTATAGTTTCAAAACAAAATGCCAGAAAATCAGGACATCCACAGTTAATCACTTGCCTGTTTTAACAACAGCTGAATGCTGCAAGATAATTGTGTAGGACCTATGATGTCTGTAAGCACTACTACAAACTGTATAAGTTATGCTTTATTTAAGGTTTAGATTTATGCCTGAGTCACATTGTATCAGTGACATATGAGAGGTAAAACACACTAACTGAAATCTCAGAATAGAAGATTTGGCTTAAAATTGCAACCATTCCACTCAGTCCATGGAGTGTTTTAGAAACACCAATCTAGGCTTGCTGTTCAGGATGGTCTCCACTCTGGTCAGGAGAGCAGCAAGTCACTCAGCCATCAACAAAAGAACAGTTAAATACCAATCAGCTGCAAGATTTTTACAGCTAGGGCACACAAGCCAAAAATAACCCACTTGGTTCCCAGAATCACCAAGTTCATAGTGTTTGCATTCCCCAAAAAGAAAAAAGACTATAAATTAGGTGCTGCTGCAGCTGACTGGCAGAAGATTACCTCTGGAAGAGATGGTCTGACCATTTCTGGATGGTTTCCTTGTCCAGAGTTTGCTCTAACTGCTTCATTTTCCCTCTTGCTGGCAGAACCAGAAATGCAGTAGCACTCCCATTATAATGCAGCCGTACCACAGTGCATGACAGCTCCTCATCAAAATAGAAGTCAAATCTGCCCGTCTGGTACATCATAGGGACTTTCACAGTAGTTTCAGCATCCACAAAGAACTCCCTTTCTTCAGTATGCTCTGGGTTAAAAGGCTTTTCCCAGCTGCCTGATACAGAGAAGGAGAATTTAACTGAATATCCTGTGTTCTATCCCATCACAGCCTAAATGTTTTATAGCTAGTAATAATATTCACCTATTTCTCCATATGTTAAATACAGACTTTTCAAACATAACGTTTTAGAATGTGTATCACAGTAATACAAGGATCTTTTACCTGTTCAAAAGAGTGCATTGTAGTCCACTTTCAATTTATGTTTCAGATGCCACTAATGAAATAATTAGGTGCTTTTTTTGTACTTACCACTGCTTTTCTGTCCAGGGGATTTAAGTGGCCTTTCTGTAAACATTATCTGTGTACTTATATACTGCATGCATTTAATTTCTATTGACTTTAATCCTAAGCCTCAGTTTGTAGATAAAATAATGTAGGATCTCATATCTGAGTGGTGTTATGTCAGGCTTAATGGCACATCTTGTAACCCACATCAGAAATACACAGTGTTTCTGCTTTTTTCCTTAAAAGGTTCTCCCCTATTCATCACTAGCTTCTCCCATATATAAATGGTAGTGTGCATGTATAAAGGACCCTGGTACGGGAAAAAAAGGAGTATGTAGTAAATTAGGCTATTGAATCATGCATAATTTAAAAAGAGGCATTAGGTCATGTATAAGTCTCAGTGCCTTCGCTGAAAATTAGAAGAATGTGGGGCAATTGGTGTTGTGGTTAAATCCAGGAACACCAGCTCAGGCTGCATGGAAGGCTGTGGCTTGGAACAAAGCTCCTAGAGCTGTCACAAAGTGAAACAAGACTGTGTGGCCTCCAGCTGCCTCCCTATGCCGAGAGGGGGCCTGTTACTTTCCACCACCTCCACTATGCCATTAGGGGATCTTCTGGCCCAGCAAAGAGCATTTGAAACTTTCCCCAGACCAGTTTTCAGTTGAAGTAACTAACATCAGATTTGTTGATAAGAATGAATAGTGAGAATGTGAACCCTAGAGGAGACTTACCTTTAAAGAAAACAAAACTAGCCAGAAGCATTACAGTTTGTGGGTCCATGTCCTTGACCAAATTAGTAATTTTCCCATGTGTTTTCTTCTCTATATAATCATTGATCTGCTTTTCAGCTTCTGTGGCTTTGTTAAAGTCAGTGGTAAAAGCCTCCAGCTGATACAGAGCTTTGGCATCATCTAAAAACTTTTTTAGGAGTTTCAGCTTCTCTGTTACAAAGATGGCATTCCCCATGTTGAGCTGGACTCCACCCTCAGGATAGTTCAGCATGTGGATTAGGTTGTGGAAGCCTTCATGTATCTCTTTCTCCTGAATCTCTGTAAGGTTGAAGGCAAGTCCCTCCAGGATCTGGGACTGTGTGACTGATCTAGCCCCAAGGGCCAGCATTGCAAAAGCAGTGGAGATGCTCACAGGAGAGAAGAAAATGTTCTTATTAGGTGCCTCCTGTGTAACCTCCCTAAAAAACTGGAATGCAAAGTCAGCATTGTTTGGCACGAGTTTGAGGCAAGCAATCGCTTCACCTCCATGATGGACGTGGTGTTTAGGGTCACTTGGGTCATGCCCATTGTGGTCACTGGCTGGGAGCTGGCTGTGGGCAACAGTGTGAAACCCAGCCAGTAGCAAACTTAGGTAGAATGTGGTCTTCATGTTCTCGTATTAAAATCCTATAGAAAAAAAAGAAGAGATGATATTACTAAGGCTAGTAAATTAATTAAGTAGAAATAGTTATTCTGTCATTACCACTGTATTTAAAAGTCTTATCTCTTTCTTTTGTCCTCAGTTTCCATGTTCTCCAATTCTTGCCAGAAATTTTTTTTTATTTTCCCAGGTCTCCTGGCAAGTCTCTGCCAACTCTTCCTGCCACCCCCACCCTAAATACGTGCAAAGACAAAATATAGCATGGATTAGTTGAATACATAGCACCCTCAGCAGGCTGGAGAATGGAGCATATCCCATCAGAAAACACCTCTTGGCTAATCGCTGAAAGGCTTTGGTGCCACTCTGCTTTTGACACTAATGGTCTGAATAATTCCTGAAAAGTTCACCATAGAAGAAGTCTGGGTGTTTTGTGAGTTAGGAGAGAAAGAGGAAATTCATGCAAGTGAGCAGCAATCAACAGAATTTGAGAAAACAGGCAGGCAGAAGATCTTTAATTAAACTTTTGGTCAGATTGATAAAGTGTCCTATTTAAAGAAAGGACAAATAATGGAGGCTGTTCTTCAGTAGCAAACCAGATATAAACCCCTACCTCTCTAAAGAATATGTGGGGGGTTTTTTTCTGAATAGAAATAATGTAATATTTTAAATAACAACCTCAAACAACGTGCTGTCTCTACAGCCAAACTATTGGAATGGGTTCATTTTCAAAGCAGCAGAAGCAGTCAATACTATTAACAAACAACAAGGCCTTGTTTTTATCAGCTGCTCCGTTGGTCAAAGGGCAACGCATTTATCAATGTGTTACACTTGGCTCTGGTAGCCACATTTCATTGCAGAGCTGACACTCTGCACTGTATAAGCTCTTAAAAAGAGACCTTGGAAAAGGGGATATGAATGTCCCAATAGGCCTCATTTCTGAGGAGGAATCTAGGGCAAAGATATGGTGCAAGAGTTGCACAGGGTTTGAGGAGATAATGAGCCAGATTTGCTAAAACTGTGCACAGAGAGACGTATTACACCAATTGCTCCTTTCATCTCTGGCATGACTCAACTTGAGAGACTCGTCAGAAAGTGCTATGCTTATGGTCCTGCTTTCTCTAGAACATCAGAGGGAGCAATTTGTATTAGTAGTTCAATATCTACTTACAGTTAGACTCATGAGAACAACAAAACATTTTCAAGCTATAATCAAATATTCAAACATTTACATGTTTGTTATAAGTAATTTTAAAAAGCAGGCCTATTTGCAATAACAGCATTACTGACAAATGTAAGAACTATAAGGGTTGGGTTCTTGGTACCTACATTTGCAATTCCTGTACGCAGCAGTTTTAAATTATAGTTTAGTCTCTTCTGATTTTGACATTGAAATACTTCTCGATGTATCTAGATACTTGTAACTCAACACAAGAGCTCCAGTTCTGAATTTTTAAAACTGATATCAGTGAGCCAATGTATTAGTCAGACTTTGAAAAGAAATCAACTCCCAAAAAAAAGCATCAGAGCTAAGCCTAATCCATTTCCACATATCCAGCAGGCTGATTCAGAAGCTGCCTGTAGATAAATTATTTACTATGAACTATTTACTCAGCTTCAGTCATAATTTATTAAGAATAACATGAGTAGCAAAAAAGAGAAACATTTCTTTTTAAACATAATTTGCCACCTGTTCTCTATCTCATCACATTTAATACTTATTACAAAATATAGCACCTTATAGGTAGGCTTTTCTATGTACACCTCAAACTGCCAATTCTATTTATTTGGAATGCAAAGCAGAAAGGGATTTTAATTGACTTGACCTCAAAATTATGGTGAAAGCATATATAATGGTTTTGCTGTAAGGGTTTTGTAAAATGTTGTAAAATATTACAGTTTTCTGAAGGCAGTTTTCCCTCTCCTGATACTTTTCTCTATGTAGTTACAACATGTTTGCATTTTGTGGTTAATTTATGTACTTTCATGGAATTAATTTCATTTTATTCAGCTCTGAATTCACAGATAATTAAATACAATCTGAATCTGAATCATCCATCTGTTACATAGTACTGGCCAATCACAAACAGTCAAGACTCATGAGTCAGACCTCACAAAAATCTTGATAATGATTAGTTTTAAAGGCATAAGATTATAAAAGACTTAGCAGCTATGATGTGTAGAGGTCTTTTTTTGTTGTTTAAACCTTCAAGATACAAGTGGCCCTCTTCATTAGTCCCTGTTTTGAAACCTAAAGGTACTTTTATAATAAGATTTGCACCCTCTGAACCTTCAGAATATGATTGGGGATTGTTATTTCATATTTGATACTTACTATTTCATTTTATGTTATTGTGGCTTCTGGGTTAGCAAGTGATCAACCACTGACAAACTGACAACAGACACTTTTTCAGCAGGAAACAGAAGATGCAGATTCTCATATGGTCTTAAAGATTGATAGATTTTCCTATGGAGCATAGTTGCTAATGATTTATTAAAAAGCAAAGGGCGGAGAACCTGTGCTGTAAAGCCTTTAGGAAATTCCCAGCCTGAAGGAGCTAAGTTTGCAGAAAGCTCTATAAGACCTTTACTTCTGTAATATCCAGAAAAAACCAGTTTATCCATAAACGTATCAGTAGAAGTGAAAAGCACTTCAATTCTATTTCCAAATCTAGTCTGACTTGTTGAATAGCCTGGAAGGAAACACGTTTACCTCTGCCTTTTTTCTTTGTATATGTTACGCAATGACGGTTTATTTGTGGTGTTTGATAATAGGTTGCTTTAAAGAAGAGCTTTCAATCAAACCAGACAAAGATACAAGAGCACCTGGAGGACAGTGTTTTCAGCAATTTATCTGTAGCAGACTTGGTGATAACACTTGCAATATCCTACCTCTTCCCTAGCACACAATATTCCCTACCATGCAACTCAGAAAGAAAATGGAGAACGCTGGGATTAGCTGAAGTTACTTTAGAATAATTCCACCAGAAACCTGGGAGTGGGCTGGACTGAGTTTTCTGACTGACAGAACTTGCTTCTTTGTGGATGTAGCTATTCTGTCCATTTTAGGGCTGATTCCCATCTCTATGATTTGAAGAGATTCTGGACACAACTTTCTGCCTTTAGAGTCCCATGTAATATTCCAGGAGATGAATATTCATCCCATGCTACTCCCATAAGGGGTCCTCACTGATAATCTCATTTCTGACAATATGAAAATTTGCACTACTCAAAAACATATGAAGGCATAAATAGAAAAGCTATTTGCTCACCAGATGGTGCTGCTTCCCTCTTGATTGTTTCTGAAGAAGGAAATCTGAGAAATTTGTTTCCTGGAAGCAGCACTGTGGGGGCACCAGGCACATCAAGATACAGCACCACCACCACCAGTGGTGCCTGCTGAACTAAATATCAGCTACTCAGAGACTTGTAAAAAAGAACCACCCAAGCACACAAAAAATCACAAAAGAAAGACTTGACTAGCCATATCTGTGTGTGAGAACATGACATCAGAAGCCTACTGTCCAGGACCACCTATGCAAAGGAGCACTGCAAACTCACGTGTGCTTTCCTGGCTGGCCAGAAAACTCTGCATATTTAGTCATCTGCACCTGAACAGGTTCAGGGCCTATTCCAGACTGATCACGTAGGCATTCACTTATGTTGTCATTCAGAGTTTTGATACCTCTGTACCTGAGCCCCTGAGGAGATTGCAAACACAAGCCAAAGGCATTGGACTGTTCAGAGAATCCAACCACTGTGAATATTTCATTAAAAGTAATTCCTTTTGCAGCAGAAATGTGGAATCCTAGTTTACATTATCCTTTAGAAACTTATATGACTGTTCACAGGGCTGTCTTGTGTTTTTTCTATCTTCTGCGAGCCATCTTAGCATTGGAGAACTCACCCAGAAAGTGGCATCACCCACCTCTAAGCCTCCTTTTACCTGGGAACAGGTGAACATGAGCTCTCACTCTTCTACCAGGCCACCATGAGTATCTGCTGTTGAACCTGAGTTACTGCACACACTCAGGGATGAAGCATCACTGAGGCCAAGAGAATAAAAAAGTAGACAAAAAAGAATGAGTGCAGTGGTTAGGATAGGGGGGATTTTCTTCTCTCTGCAAGAACTGATCAGACCAGGTTCTCAGTTTCTGCATTCCAGTGTACACCTGACCACAGCCTGGTTTCTGACTCATTGGAAGTGTTGACCTCACTGTGATCTTCTGCATATGTGAAAATCACCAGTTTCTCCCCTTCTCTCTCAATGGGCCTGTAATCTGATGATTACCTCAATAATGTCTCATCTAAAAGGGAAGTAGATATTAGATACACCATTCCCTAAGCAATAGTATTTCTTGTAGACCTTCAGTGTAAAAATCATCAGAATTACTTTTAAAAAAGCACTAATACATTAAAAAAAAGTTCTAAGCACCCACCCTCAGACTTTTAATGAATCAGGACCTATTTCTAGCAGGAGGTACATCAGGGAAAGTCCTCCTTTTAGGATTTCCTGGCTCCAGAGACCACCTTGCTTTCTGGCAAGGTACCCTGCTCTGCTTTTAGATTCTTACTCCTTCCAGTGACCTGACAGTGTGTAGGCAACTCATTGCCTCAATTGTGGTGCCTATGTCCTTTATATCCAGGTGACACAATAAAAACCTCTTTATATAGGACAGGTTTCAGTAGAAGATACAACCCTAGAAAGGATTTAAAATTGATTGCCTGCAACAAGAGGAGACATTTTAAAGTCTCTATAGGAAGCACAAAAGTCACTACTTACAGCAGCTTCCAAAGATCCTGCTGTCTTCACCAGGACTACCCTGCAGCTCCCTCTCTTATTTATACAGTTAAATAGCATTATGAAAGCAAAACGTCCTCTAGAAAACATTAACCAGGACAGACAAGCGTTACTACTTTAGAAGCAGTGCAGAGTAAACAGTGAAGACAATTTTTCTGGGCAGGTGCCTGATTTTTGCTGTATATGCATGGCCAGATCTGGCCTTTTCTTAGAACTGTCATAAGAGTCCTCTGCATTTCTACACATCCTGCTCATGGGAATCTAGCTACTCACTCTAGGAAATACTTCACATGCATCATTAACTTCTGTAAACTACATGAGTTCATACAGTAGAAGTACTGAAGTGAGTAAAATGAAATATATACATAATACTAGACATGAGCCTAAGGAAAAGAAGCTGGATGCATGCTGCAGCCAGATCTCAATTTAGTATTTTTCAACGAGATATTTTACTTCCTCTATACCAGACTTTTAACAGTTTTAATTTGGCATATTTGTTTTAAATGATACACTATTTCTTAATTACCTACTCTGCCATTAGTAAGGGCTGGTTTCTGGGGTCATCCCTTTTAAACTTAAAGCTGCAGTACTGATGTTTGTAGTGGCTGGGGGTTGCTATAGGGATGGCAGAATGATGGCAGAGATGTGCATCCAGCACCCCATGGCACTCGGCACACCTCAGCCAGAGTGGTGTCACCCGGTGCCTCGTGCGGCAATGGATCGGAGGACAAACTGTTGCCTTGCACTCCCGGTGTGGGCTGGCACGAGGTGCAGGCACTGCCAAAAGGCAGACAGGGAAGGGCAGGCCAGGACACCAGAGCCTGCTTTCACACAAAGCTGGAGCCACGTGGTCAGGCCACTTGTGCTTTACATGACCCCTTGTAAGGGTGTGCTCCTGCAGCACCCACGGAGCGGAGGGGCAGCCACAGGGACTGTGCTAATGTGGGTACGACCGAGGGACTGGAAAAGCTCACAGGTCAGTGCCCCAGTGAACACCTTCCATCCAGGAGGAGCATCCCCTTGGGAGGTAGGGGATGCAAGGAGAAAAGGTGCTATACATCATAGAATAATTTAGGTTGGTAAATACATCCAAGATCGTCAAGTCAAGCCATTAACCCAGCACTAAGAACTCCATCACTAAACCTTGTTGTTAGGGGCGAGATCTACATGTCTGTTAAATACCTCCAAGGATGGTAATGCCACCACTTCCCTAGGCAGCCTGTTCCAGTGCTTCATAATCCTTTTGGTGAAGAAATTTTTCCTAATATCCAATCTAAACATCTCCTCACACAGCTTGAGGCCATTGCCTGTTTTTCTATCACTTGTTACTTGGGAGAAGAGACCAACACCCACCTTGATGCAACTTCCTTTCGGGTGGTTGTGGAGAGTGATCAGGTCTTCCCTGAGCCTCCTTTTCCCCAGGATAAACAACCCCAGCTCCTCCAGCTGCTCCTCATAAAACTTGTGCTCCAGACCCTTCACCAGCTCCATTGCCCTTCTCTGGATATGCTGAAGCACCTCAATGTCCTTTTTGTAATGAAAATGCCTTTTCTTGTAGTGCATGTTAAAAAAGGAATCTTTCAGAAAGAAAAGTTTTACAATAACAGGATAAATGTTTTGGAAGGATTTTCCTCTGGGCCATTCCTGCGGGGTTAGCAATGAATGGAAGCATTTCTTCTACTCTGTTTTCCAGCGTGTATGCTTGCACATGTGAAACTACTAGTAGGTACAGTGTGGAAGGTTCTGTGCACTTAGGGCTGCTGGAGCTTCTGCAAATCCTTTCCTTTCTGACTTCTATGTCTTTCTCTTCTGTGGGTGCCTTTTACCTGCGCAAAGGCAAGCAGAGTGGTTCAGTAGAAGTTTTGAGCCAGACTGCTAGCAAATGTGTTTGAGTTGTTTACAGACTGAAAAAAAGCAGCTGGGCACATGCAGCCTGTTTTTCTGCAAACCAACAAATGAAATTAGCTTCTGAGGTTACGGAGGCTTACCTATGACATAATCAGACTGAAGATGAGTAACACATGCACTGAGGGAAAAATGAGAGCACAATTAAAGAACAAGTTCAGCTATGAGTAAAGTTATCAAAAAAAGTGAAGGAAAAACCAATCAACTCAATATGACTTCATTTAAGAGCAATTTGGTCTTGCAATTGGAAGTGCCATTCACCTGCTGACATTTGAATGGGAGTGCAAGACGGAAAATGAAGTAAATAAAATCGAATCGGTATCAATCTCCAATGTTATATCCAATGTGATACCTATTTTGTTTTTCCTCATCTATATAACAGTTTCATCCAATCATGTAAGCCGTACTGAAATTTGCTGAGACACGCTTTCAATATTTGATATCAGAATATGAATATGTCGCATACAGACTTGCAGCTCTCTTTTTACGCAGGCAGTAAGCTTATGTAGGCACTGCTCTGGTATTCTGAAAGACAGGAATCCTTCCATTTGGTCCTCCTGGTCTGCAATATTAGGTGTCTTATTACTTTGAACCCCAAGTTACTCTGGAGTTTTTAAAGTATTATTATTATTATTATTATTATTATTATATCTTAATAATACTGTTTCATTTTTTAGTAAATTGACAACATTAACAAGAGTAATCCAGTATGAACTCCCGTGAAATCAGGCTGGCTGTAGTCTGAAAAGAATTAATTATTTAAATTAGAAGAACTGTATGCTTGCTTCTCTAGTAGAGAAACACTTTCATCTTTTTAAAATATTTAACTAATTTCCCTAAAAGCCATTTTAAAACACAATGGGTTGTTGCTGTTCTGATGATGCCCTCTGGAGTACAGAGATCACAGAGTCCCTCCTACGATAGCGCTGAGAGTAAATGCCAGTGTGGAGCCGGTGAAAGATGCATCCTGCTCTCCCCTGCCAGGTTGTATTTAATTTGTGGAGCGCTGTGTTTCAAGAGGAAAGGCACTCGTGGTTACATGGAACAGCTCAGGAGTGACCTGCTGGAACAAGTGCCAGTAGAGATCAAGTACAATTGTGTCAAGTGCCTTCTCCAGTGCTTCCAAGTAAGAATACAGCAGACCTTCACCTTCAAGTTCCTTCTTCTTTGCTTCCATGCTGTGCGTTGCTCTTGCCCCCTGCGAGCCCCACACAGCAGGTCTGGGCTCACTCCAAGGGGGAGTGTCTTCCTCAGACACGAATTCCAGCTCCAGTGAGGGAATGCACGTGCAGTGAGTCCCTTCCCTTATTTCCAGTCTAGCATCAGTTTCTTTCTGCAATGCAGTCATGACCTTCTGGGTCTCAAGGAGAGTTATTTTCTATCACTTCCAAAATCTGGCTTAGAGTCTACTTCCTTCTCTTAGGCTGTGGTTGCACAGTTGCTTTAACCTGACCAAAGTGCAGGATGCTGCTGCCAGAGATGTCTCATCCCCCACATCTGTGCCATCTCTCCAGGATGGCTGATGGTCTCTGGGGGCTGGAGCCCAGGACAAGTGGGGAGAGGCTGGGGGAACAGGTCCTTTTCAGCCTGGAGAAGAGAAGGCCAAGGGAGAGGCGACACTTTCTGTCCTCTCCCACATAATGGGCTATGTTAGAGAGCAGATGGAGCCAGAGGTGCCCCGTGGTAGCGAGCAGGGCACAGGATGCAAGCTGCAGCAAGGGAAATGCCAATGAGATCTACGGAAAGGAGTGTTCACAGGGAGGTGAAATACGAGGGCACATCTCTGTGTGAGGCTGTGAAACTGCTGTCCTTGAAGACATCCCAAACCTGGCTGGACATGGCCCTGAGCAACCTGAGCTAGATTCCAGGCTGGTGCTGCTGTGAGCAGGTGGTGGGATTGGATGACCTCCAGAGGTGCCTTCCAACATAACTTATTCTACTTTTCTAACAAAAAATGACTGTGAAACCATGCTCTCAGGAGTCCCTGTCTCCACCTGCACTGCAGGTTTGCATTTCATCCAGCAGGGAAACTCTCCTCTGCTTCTTACCACATGAGTCCAGAGGCTTTTCCCTGAAACACTCAGCTCCTGGGAAGATGTCGTGTCCCTGGTCCTCAGGCATGCCCCAGCAGAGCCACCACAAGGGAAACAGGCACGCTCCATCCCGGCTGCCCAGACACAGCCTCTGCCAGAGCACAGCACACAAAATGCACACTGAGAACAAACAAATCTGGTGGGCCATCTGCCGTGCTCCCAGCACGCCACAGCCGTGGCAGGTGGCCCACACCCCTCCATGGTGCTGCCTGCGCTCAGACTTGCAGCACTGCACAGGACTGTGCTCTTCTCCTCAGCGACTTTCCCAGCACTGATTGAATCTCAGTAGGAATCCGTGTAGCTGCCTTGATTTCTCTAGACCTGCCTGTAATTCAGGCCTGCTAATGATACACTTTCTAATAGCCTGTGTGGTGGAGAGAAGGAAACTGCTGAACCTTTGAACAGGTGAACTTGAATGGGCTATTTAAAAAGTTGCTATGAAAGAAATATTTGATACGGCCATTTTCTTTCACATATGTCCATTAGGATGGTAAGTTTTCAGATGTGTCCTTAGTGGGGGGCCTCAAGAAGTTGGGATTTAACTGCATTTGCTTTCTAAGTGTGCAAGAAGCAGGTGTGCAAAAAGCATGACTGCAGGAGTCTCAACAGGTCTGACTCTGCTGTCTGCCCTCAGGACAAGATAAAGCGTCTCCCAGGATGAATTTGTGTGATTGCAGTGGAGAGAGCTATTGCTGATTAGTGATAAAATCCTTGGGCACAGAAGACCATAGTTTGGAAAATGTTCAAGTACACATTAATTTGTCTTGCACATATACATTTATTATTGAGTAGATTTATGTTCTTCTTTCTTGAGCCATGAGTACACAATATATGTGATTGGGTCTGAGAACAAATGTTGACAGTTCTCTACCTTTTATGTGAACAAATCTCTTTCCTCTCTGTGTCTGTTTGCAATTGCTCCGTATGGAAAACCACAGGAAAGAGAAAGATTCAGTGAACTGGTTGCTTCTATGCTCTAAAACAATGTGGTCTGAACATACTCAGATCTTTATTTTGGTAATAATTGTTTCTTTCACCAAAGGAAGGTCCTAGGTTTCTGCAGGTTTACAATGTCTGCACACCTCTTGCCCTGAGCTGTGAGACATGGTCTATAAGAGATTTAAACTCTGAAGGCTGCTCAGAGGTTATAAACTTCTGTACATGTCCTGTGGAAACACTTCCTGCTTTCAAATCTCTCCTTGAAAAGCACATAAACTCTGCTCAGATTTTAGATTTCTCTGAAATGGCTAGGAAATTGGAGATTTACAGAAATTGGAGACACACACCCAGCAGACTGAAAAGTAGCTTATTATTTAGCTTTATTTTAAACCCCATAAGTCTACCATCTCCTGTGTGTTAGGCTGCCAACATTGCTCCAGCATTTGCACTGTCTTCTCTTCCCCTAGAATCTCATTTTTTGGTCTGATCCACCATATGTAGTGATTATTATGCATTAGACACCTCAGAAATGGGATACCGCAGGTGATAAAACCTGGAACTCTTGGAAGGGCTGTCACATGCCGGGCGCCTCAGTGGGACACATCAACTGCAAACTCCTGCAGTTAAGAAATGCCAGGATGAAGGTGGCTGTGCTGTGCTTTTTGGTGAAAGACGGGACTGGTGGAGTCCTGCTCCACTGACACTGATTTGACATTATATTTCTCCAGAGGTAAAACTCTGAGGCCTCAGTCTCACTTCCAAGCACAGACATTCATATACTTGAAAGAATAAACATCCAGCATTTTTTTCAACAAGGTGCCTTTCCCAGAGGAAAATATAAAGATATCTACACAGAGGGTCTTGAAATGTATTTGTCAGTGCCACATGAATTTCTGTATTTCCTAATACTTAAACAGACAGTTGTGCAAATTCAGCATTGATTTAACTCAGTTTTTAGCTGACATTGAGTATACTTTGCAACTATTTACATGATGGTGATCATGGACATGTAGCAAACAGACCCAGCTGGTCTTGACCATCACCACAAGTAACCTGGGCATATACAGATACATCCAACACAATCTGGCCAAATAGTGCACTGATAGTAGCAGACAGGATGCCTTTTGGTGAAGAAAAATGGCTTGAAATATCTCTTACACAGTAAAAATGCATTTTCATGCCAAGTTTCATTGCTAGTCTTGTTTTGCTTATAATGAAAAGACTTGTAATGTTTTATTTTTACTTTCTACCTTCTTTACTACTCCTCAGAAACTCACACAGCTTTTGGGAGATGGTGGCCACGGAGGTGACTGGAGATGGCAAGCTGAACGGAAAAGCCAGGTTTTTGGGGCTCTTAAGGTTTCAGTTTGCGAAAGAACTGATGCACAGCAGCTGTTTCTAAATATGGCAATTTTTTGAAGGTATTTATTCCTGCTCTAGTCAATTATCTCCAATGCACAGAGTCTGTCCTGTTCTTCATATTCTTTTAGCTGTTGAACAGTGTTATAAACCCAGACTCTATCCATAAACATTAACTAAATCAGGGACAGATAATCATTCCTGAGGAACAGCAAATAAGGTAGATATTGTCTGCATTTCTTTTTTCACAAAAGCTGAGGGACTTTCTAGTTAGGGGAAGGTCAGCTGCATGGTGAAGAGGGAAGAGCCTCTGACAGGGTGAAATACTCCTGTCAAAAGTCATCTTCATGCAGACATGTTGTGTCAGGTTGCTCAGAGCAACTTCTGAAGCTTTTGCTGAATCTGCTGAATAGTTCCTTCCCAAATACTTTTTAGATGAAAAACTAAAGCATTTAATTTTGGTAGTTGCTGAACTAGAACAGTATTTTAGAAGCTTCTTTAAAATATTTTCTCACTCTTACAATACCTCCCTCAGCTCAGTAATTTGCTGCTTTTCAGCTGGGGTCAGACAAAACCTGCTGATCTCTTGGAGAAACTTTCAGCTCATTTACTGAGAAAATGAAAAGTGGTTTTCTGACAATGTTTTTCATCTAAAGGGCAAATCTGAACCTAGTTGTTAGAACTGTTCTGGCATGGTACTTCATTCACTCAGGAGCAGATCTGGGGATGAGACCAGTGGGAATTAGGGAAGGGTGTGGAGGACTATGTACAGGCACCAACCTGCCTCCAAGGGGAAAGGCTCCCATCCCACGCACGCTCACTTCAGCAGAGCTGAGTCCTGCTTCTGGTGACTGAAACTCCTGAGTGCCATGAAAGTACAAGGAACAGTTGACAAAATTGATGCATGTAATATTGTAGTAATCAAGTGCTGTGAAATATTTTTAATAGTGTTGTTCTTATGAAACCTGTTTGTGTTTCGGGTGTTTTTTCTTTTATCTTCAGGTGTGTTTAAAGAGAACAATATTGATGGGTGTGAGTGAGCAGCTGGTCCCAGCTATGAGATGAAAATCAATCACCTCAATCAGTCAGAGGAGGCCTCATGTCTTTTGGACTCAGGCAGTATAAGCAGAGCCAGGTGATCTTGTAATGTGAAATGTGCAGTTCTTTGCTCAATAAATTAAATTCACATTTGGAAAAAACAGTGCAGGAAGAAGGCTGTGTTTCTGGTTAGGATCAAGAAGGGAAGTTTCCAGTAAAACTGAGATGGAAGAAAACCAACAAGAAACCAGAGATAGCCTGTAAGATGATGGACTGCAGTGTGGAATCTGTAGGTGTCTAAAGCACGTAATTTAGATCCTTTGTTGCCCTTATACATGAAACACAGCACTTTTTTACAGTTCCCATCTCATCCCTGGCAATAACCAGCTGGTAGTTCTCCTGCAATTGGTGAGTTGTGAGCAAAGAGAAAGGGAAGGACCAGTGGAACTGTAATTCATGCAGTGCTGCCTTGCCCTTGTAGTAAAAGCATGTTGGACCCCTTGAGCCTTCTTACCCGGCAACCTTCTAACCTGTCGCCTACAAACCCCTCTTTCTACTGTAGGTGCTGTTTGTTCACCTGTGCTCTATTCCCCACCAGAAGCTCAGGATGTAAGGAGTAATTGCAAAGCGCAACATTCTAGTACTATTTACAAGTATTGAGGATACTACAAAGTCAACCTTTTCACCTTGAACTGCATCAGGAATTTCCATGTGTTTGTTCCAGCATGTTGTGACACCAGTGAGGGCTCCCTCTGTTCTTTCCTATTTTCTCTGTGTTCTTTAATATTTGCAGATCGGCTATCCAGATATTCCATGTTTTGGCCAGTCAGCACAGTATTGCACAGGTATTGGGAATAGGAGCTCCTTTAGGCAAAGGTGATCGTGGAGTGAAGGACTCTGGGTCCAAATGCAGATCATTATTCCTGCAGCAGAAGGGTTATGTGGAGTCACACAAAATGGGAAGCTACTTACAGGTGATCAGACAGCAACAGTAAAGGAAGCAGCTACCAGTAGTGTCCCCATGCAACAATCGTAGAATCTGTCAAGACTTTTGTCTTGGCAGTGCCCTGTATGTATCATGAGTTTATATACAGCCACGAAGGCCATATGGTCTCAGTTCTTCTCAGCTAGTGATCCTAATTTCAGGTGATACATGATGAAAGAAATTGAGAATGGAAAGTGGATATTTATATGCATCATTCTTCCAGAAAAATGCAGTTATTGCTAAGCAGATTTTCTTTTTCATCCTGAAGAGGATGGGGCTTTAGGATGGATACTTCTGAGCTAGGCATGAAAAGGGAGCTGGGAGATGTGGTCAGAAGAAAGGCTGATTTAGCTGGTGGGTCTGAACCCAATGAGGAAATATTAAGAAGAGCAGTGTGTGCATCTGTGTGTGGCTTTAGGCAGATAGGCAGTGGGTGAAAGTTGCAGCAGAAACCTTAGGAAGGTGTCCCAGGGGAAGAAACTCTCTTCTTTCTTACCTGAGCTGCCCCTGCAGTGTCAGATGGTCTTCCTGGGAAGGGTTAAATGGTCTCAGAGGCGGCAAAGTATCTTTATCTCTTAAACATTTTCATCGTCCCCCTGCCCTCCTGTCCCTCCCCACCTCTCAATCACCCTCACAGAAAAGGCCCTGATCATAATTTTCCACATTGGCACCAATTCTTTCATGCCCCTCAGACCCCTGCACTCTGACGCCAAAACAGCCAGAGGTGGGATGTCCATTCACTGGAAGCTGCAGATTTGCTTTTGAGCTTACTGATTCTCTCTTCAGGTTTTCTGCTATGAGACTTCCTAGATCTATTTCATGCTACATGAATGTTTCTGTTCTGACCAGCTGAAGTCTGTGGAAGCCATCTGTGTACCAAAGTAGTAGATACCCTAGTTATCTACTAATGATGGGAATTAGACCTTTCCAAGAATCTTACATCTTTCCACAGTTTATGCACAGTGATTATGTTTGCCCTATTGCTCTTTCTTTAAAAGTTTAATTTAAAAATCATCTTCATGGTAGTGAAAATGTCATCTGCCTTCTTAGCTGGCTAAAGAAGAGCTCCTTTGTACAGAGTAGACTGTCATTGCCCCAGTGAGCTTCATCAGCTGGGCATGAATTAATTCATTGAGTGAGTTAATCTATGACACAGATAGCTAATGTGAGTTTAATGTCCCTAGCTACTAAAATCTGATGGTATCCATGGCACTTTCAGAAGGACCCCATTACATTCATCTGACCTTTACTGCTTTTTGTACTGTCTTTATATTGTTTGAACAGGCTTACACAGTGAGCACACTGTTATACATTAAACAGAGCAAATAAAGTTTATACAGTAGCTGTAGAGCAAGCAGGGACAACATTGCTCTTCTGGGCACAGCTGCATGCCAGCACAAGAGAGCAGAAATAACACTGAGCGCTCCTGGGCCCCAATGGCTCTGCTGTTTCTTGCTGTCTCCTAAGGTTCATGCCAGAAATGAAGGGCAATGGGATTTTCACAGAGGTTTTCTTGCAAAAGGCTGGTAGGATGTAGCAAATACTCTGCTTCTCTGCTTTTCTGATTCAAAGTCTTTGAGAGGAAAGCCAACAGCAGCATGGCTCCAGATTCAGACACATCAAATAAAGTTGTTTTCCTCATAAATCCTGACAAGTTATAGTGCTAGTCACATGTGACATGCAAAATTTCTTCCTGAGACATTTTTTCTAAATTGCATTTCATGCTTGAAAAATCGACCTCTCCTTTGAAGCTATGTCACTTTTAGTCTTTTCCCCATGTCTGATTACTAGAAAGAGAATATTTCAGTCAGTTACATTTCCAAATATAGAGAAATATTAGGATTCATTAAAATAATAATTACAAAGTTGAAGCCAACTATACTTTATGTGGTACTTTGAATTAACTTAATGACAGACACTAAGCTGATCACAAACAGCAAATCATGCCTATTTTCTACCTGAGTGTTGAATGATTTCCTAGTTTGTGGTTTTAACATTAATTAAGCCTTTAGACCAAAAGTGTCATGACGAGATGCTCTTCAGCTGAGGCTAAATAGGAAGCCTCTAAGTGGTATATTGATAAATGAAGATGTTTAGTACACTGAATATTGCTGGAGTTACTTAGTCTGACTATGTCCACTCTAAAACATCCCTAAGAATTTTGATTCCCATATCCCATAGGGCTCAGCATGACAAAGACTTCAAGGAAACAGCCCAGAGTTCACAGAGAGCAAAACTATGTGCAAGGTCTGGTAAAAACTCTTGGAGACCAGCTGAGGAAGACCAGCCCAGAGGAGCAGGCGCAGTAACTGTTAGCCAGGCTGGTGCTTACTGGGTAAGAACACAGCGCGATGTAAGGAGCTCTATACGAGGTACTCTGTCAGGAGAACACGGAGTGGTTAATTAGAGTGATCCAATACATGTCTGGGAAACCTGAGTGTCCACGTGAGTTCAGCCATCTTAACAATGTGATCTACCACACACAGCCTTGTGTTTCCAGTCCTGACCACCACGATACAAAGCTTGCTGCTTTGGTCACCTTTGTGTGCCTGTGTCAGCCCCTCTGGAGCCCAGGCTGGCATTGCCACTGGGAGCCTGCAGCCAGGCTGTTGTGAAAATGAGTATATCAACAGAATGTGAGGGGCACATGGTTTTTTGCCTGGGCTTCAGAAATACATTTTTACCCCTTCAGACACAAGGGGGTTTTCTTACTTACCCTTTGAAGATTTCACTGTCTTTTCTTTGTGATTACTGCACTGGTGATTGCTTCTTTTTGTTTCCAAACTCTTTGCCAACTCTGACCTTTTCTATTGTCTCCTATTTGGTATAAAGAGGTCAACTCCCACTTTTTATTCACCTGTTATGATAATTTCAGTTTGTGCTGCCAGACAATTGCTTTAGTTTTCACCCCTTATTCACTGATTCATAAACCTATTTTAAGATAATCTCTCTAATTATTCCTTCAAAATCTCTCTTGAACACAACCCCCCCAAACACTACTATTTTACAATTAAACTACTCCTTAGAGTGTTGGAGGGGTTAAGTAGAGGGATTTATAGTTTTCCATAGTGGAGTAGGAATTATCAGGCTCTGTTCTGGTAAGAAGAGAGGGAAATTGTCTTATTTCATTTGGGGCATAATGGCTCCTTAAACATGACCACTCTGGGGAAAATGCTAAAAGAATGATTCACCCTGCTCCTTCCCACCAATTATGCAAGATGCTGAAGTTACCACCTTTGAGAGAATTGTAAACCTTGATGTCACAGCACAAGGGGAGAAATACCCTGGGAAGAAAAAGTTTCCATTCTGTATATGTCATTCAGCTTCAAGCAAAACTAGAGAAGAAGAACTTCTCCGTTTCAGAGTAGACCTTTAAAGGCAAAAGGGCTTTTTCCAAGAAGAATGAGTAATGTAGCATTGTATGAAAAACAAGAGACCAGACTACATTTGTATTGTCAAGGCATTTGTCGTCTTCTGGCCTCCAGTGTATGTAAACATAGCAACCAATAAAAATTTGTATTCCAATTAATTTTTTCTGGGTTTTTATACCACGTAATTCCAAAGGGCCTTCTATTCCTCCTTCATTTTCATTTCTGTAAGATAAACAACAAGAGATTTACTATGTCTATGGGATTTCACCACCCAGGCCGGCAGCCACTCAGTGCTTATGAGGCTCACTCTAATATTTACTCAGTTTGTTCTTCATCTGGGCTTTAACTGATATTTTGCCATGATCCTGGGTAATTTTATAATGAAATTCTTTGTTCATGAGACCTTTGAGAAACAGTGGAAAATGAAGCTAAAAGAAGCAAAAGAGGAATCATTAGGAAATAGTCAACGAACCTCTGTTTAGCTAGGTTTGTTTTAGGGTTTTCTTGACCACAGAAATCTTATTTCTGCAATGGCATATTTACCCTGTAACCAGATGGCTGGATTCACCAAGCAGTACTCATAATTACTGAAAGTTTTACTAGCTAATAATATTTCTGGTGAAAGGCATGGCAAATTATTTTCTTTAAGTCTGCAGTTTTAGGGAAGCAAGTTTTCTAAATTCTTTTTCTAAGTTGTTTCTGTAATTTTGCTGAGGCCCTTGCATGAGTTTCAAATCAGTTTCAGATCAAACTGTCTCATTTTTGGAAACCTGTAGAAACTAATAAACTCTCTCTTTTCTTGGTACAACTGAGAATTCCTCCCCTGAACCCTTACAACATGTGGTTCAATGGCTGAGTCAGAGAGCTGGCTCATGTTTAGCTTTTATCTAATTTACTTGCCTTCTGTAATAGCACAGGGAGTGAAAGAGATAGGGACATAGATGGGAAAGTGACAGGCATTCAGAATTTTATTTAAGATGTTTGGGGTTTTTTTAGTTTGGAATTGTTGATATCATCCAACTAATTTAAAATTTATGAGAGGACTTTCACACAACCTACTCTCCACCTACAACCCTTACAGGCTACTAAAAATTCTCACACCAAACAGCCTGCAAGATGGGAAATTAAATTGTTCGAAATTGATGCTCTCAGAGAGACGGAATCCTGATACTGCTTCCTCACTTTCACATCCATATGCACATGTGGGCCTCAGCAAGAAAATCTGCATCTCAGTCTTGACCTAAAGCCATCTGCCCTTTTCGGGATCTGGTTCTTCCATCTGAGTTGCTCTATCAAGGTCAGCTTGACCACTTTCTGGACTTCCACAACACTTTTACAACAGTTCATGTATCGATTTTTTTAGGTCTTAAGGTGAATGTCCAGGGTGCAGAGTGTCCCTCACAGAAGGGAAGAGATAGTGCTCAGTTTTGGGCACTTCATTCTTGAATAAGAGTTGAACAAAGGGCAACGTAAATGCACTGTATGTGAGTGAGCGCCATAGACCCTGCGGAGATGAGGAATGGCTGTATTCCTAAATTAGATGGAAGTTGTGGTTTTCTGTTTCCTTTTTCAGTGCCATATTTAAATGCTAAAATCAATCCTACCTGCAGTACACACAATCAGTACAGTTAGCTACAGCTCCCATTGACATCCACACAGCATGTAGGCATGCCAAATTTTGATGTAAATATGATGTACTTGCCTAATGACTCACAAATTTACAAATGAGGACTAACAAATTTCATGGAAAACATTAACAGAGCTAGGAAGAGTTACAGGCTTAAAAGACTAAAAACCTGATGTGCCCCTTTAATATTGCCTGTACCAACATATCCTCGAAGAAATATAGCTGGCAAGAATATCCACGTGATTGTGCGTATAAAAGCTATTGGCTAAGACAGCAGTTCTCCCAAGGGCTCATGAGAAATTCTTTGCTTGAATTCTCAGTCACCAAGGACTGGAAATAATGCATGCCAAGTGGGGTAGCAGTACCTGGTTCTTCAGAAAAGGAAGTCAAGTGCATTGGCCTTCTCCACAATCTTGTGGAATATCTTTAAGTCACATGGACCTGAGGTCCCCAGATACATTTTCTTCTTTGCAAGGCAGTTGTAAAAAGTGATGCCTTCCAGTAAACTGGAAGGTACTTCAACCCTACAAAAAAAGAGGGGCTTGAAGAGATCTGGAGCAGAAAAAGAATCCAACATAGCAAGCCGTTGTAGTACATTTTTAATATACGATTTTAGGTTAGCCAAGGGCAAACCATGGTGGTTTTCTTTCAGACTTTTTCTGATTTGCTGGCTATTTATGGTTCTTATTTCAATAGATGCATTTCAGAGAGTTCACAGTAACTTTAAAGTGCAATATGTTACTTTTCAAATATGACAGCTTGCTGCCTACAACATTCCCTATTGCTTCTCAAAAGCCTTAATTTTGCTAGATGTCAGGTCATACTCTTTGGAAATACAAAACAAAAGCACTGCTCAGATAATCTCCACCCCCACTTAGGGCTGACAGTGGGGAGTGTTAGGTCAGGCTGCCTGTGACTTCGGCAACAGCATTGCTGTCTCTAAGCATTTCAGAAATGCATTTTTTCTCAGATAGGGCCTTGACACCAAAAGCAGCAGAGACAGATGACTAATGAAGGCACAGAGAGACCTGTTTGTTAAAATCTGTGAAAAATGGAGGTCAAACATTGCAAAGTTAATGCAGTCTAGTTTTACCCCTCATTGTGCATCCTGTATGCCCAATATTCCAGTATGGTAGGGGTAGATGCTACTTTTTTAGTTAACGAGGGAAGTCATCAAGGATCAAAATGCATATCCTTGAGATTTTAACTAGTTACCTGTAGGTGCTGTGCTGGTGGAGGATGAGGTGAGACTAGTTATCCCTGATAACTCCAAGCCACAACACATGGGCAGTCCACTCCATGTGCTGGCTCCAAGTTTTCTCTCCCTTGGGTCAGTATGTCTGAAGTGTGAGGGGCATCGGCATGTTGAAGTGTGGCCAAGGGTTTCTTGTCCTCTCCAGAGAGATTTTACTCTCCCACCTCTCTTCTTTGCATGTTGCTCCTGAAAACGTGAAGACTCAGCAGTCTGCTGGAGTTACCTTGGCTCAGAGCGATATGTTTTCCTCGTGGTGGAATTTCAGTTTCAGCCAGAGCTGATTCAGGGTATCTACAGCTGGGCCAATGTGTTGCCTTTGCTTTTATGGCAGATTTTCTGAACATCTGTAAAGCCTTCACTTCTGTTAAATCATCATGTTCTTGCTATACTCCCTCTAGCTCCACCATGGAGCTAAAATAACTGAGCAAATCAGCTCAACACTCCTGTTCTCTTCCAACTCTTTAAGCTCCTTTCCAAAATCCATCCAAGTTTCCAGCAAAGTCTTTGAACTTAACTGCTTATTTGAGAAATCACTGGTCCACCTTCTAAAACTTTTTTTTTTAATTGTTCTTATTTGCAATTGCAGGGAAGTTGCAAAAGCATAGCTGGGAACGATCCTCTCAGCTGAAATAATTTTTCCACCCTAAAATAACTGCATTTAACCTATTAGACACCAAGTGAACTTGCATATTTTCCATAAGAAAATGTCACAGTTCTGATAAGAGGATAATTAAGAACTTTTACAAAGGTTTCTATTTCGGTTATCTAGTATTTACTACTAAACAGTAAAACTGGGGTTGTTCCCGAGTTTCATTTTGCAGAATTGGGCAGAGGGGAAGGGAAGAAATGAGGCAATGTGAACCATTTCCTATTTACTTTCATTCTTGCCTTCCCTTTAACGTGTCTCAAGTAGCGCACAGTTAACTGCTCCCCTAACCCTCACCACTCCCAGAGCAGGGAAGCAATGACTGAGCAAGCTGTATTAGTAGCTGTGGATGAAGAGGCTCGTAGCTTGGCAGCACTGTGCAAAGCTAAAGTCCTTGGCTGCTGTCCAACAGCAGACGTTTGCCCCTTCAAGCAATGCTGAAACAATTTTATTTTCCTGAGAGAGAAAATGTGTTAGACAGGTAAAGCTGACTCAGATTTTCCATGGAGCATTGCTAGTTTTCTTTCTTTAAAATCTGGAGATGGAGGATATAAGAGGATGCTTATAGAGAAAATATTTTGCATTAAGCAAGTCTAGGTCTGTGTGAATAGGTTGGCTAAAGGTTGGAATTTTTTTTCCCGTGGGACTGTGGAAAGGTCTGTGCTTGCTTACATGAAAGGCTTTATTATCTCTCACTGCAAAAATGCACACTATGGTTTTCTCTCCACCACAGGACCTGCCAGGGCTCTCCCAAACCAAACCACATTGCAGAAGCATTTAGCAGCTCTGACCCAGACTAGCCAGATGCTAAAGCCCTCCAGCAGTGTCAGGGAGCCCCAGGCCTCCTCAGTGGACTCTGATTCCAGCTCCTCCTAAGGAGGAGGGCAGAGTTGAGGCTGGAAACCCAGGAAGGAAGCAGTGTCCTGAGCTGCCCTGAAGCTCAGCTCAGGCTGTGTTAGAGAACTGCTCTCCAGCTGTCGATGCTGAGAGGACGCTGTGAAGGAGCCCCACCACAGCTCCTGACAGTTCATTAGCACTATCCGTGTTCTACCCATCCATTAAATCTCGTTACCCATTGTGAACCCCAGCTGAGGGCTGGGTTCTGTGTATCTGGTGTTTGTGCAGAGGTGCTGGCAGAGGGCTGCAGGGCAGCCTCCGTGAGGAGAGCTCGGGGCTGTCCTGTGCTGGACATGACCAGATCCAGCCCATTCCAGAGGGCTCCAACAGACCCACCACACAACACAGCTGAGCCCCTCAGCCAAGACGGTGGCACCTCTGGGGAATGCATTTGAGAAAAAGGAAAACACATCGTGTAGCAGCTGTGAGAGGGAGGACTAAAACGACAAGTGAGAGAAGGAGCTCCGCAGACATTCAGATCAATGCAGAAGAAGGGGCAGGAGGTGCTCCAGACGCTGGAGCAGAGATTGCCCTGCAGACCCTGAAGAAGCCCCTAGTGGACAGCTGTGCCCTGGGTGCAGCCCCTGGAGGACTGTGGTGGAGCAGAAACCCACACTGCCTGAGGACCCCGTGCCAGAGCAAGTGGATGTGGCCTAGAAGGAAGTTGCAGCTTGTGGACAGCTTGCCCTGAAGCAGGGTCCTGGCAGGACCTGCAGCCCCATGGAGAAAGACCACGCTGGAGCAGTCTGTTCCTGATAGATTGGATCCTGCAGGAAAGACCCATGCCAGAGCATTTCCTGAAGGACTGTCAACTGTCATCTTGCTGGAGCAGAGGAAGATCGGGAATAGGAAGGAGTGTCAGAGATCAAGCATTATAAACTGACCTCAACTCCCCTGCCCCTGTGTCTGCTTTCCTGCACCACTCAGAGAGAGGAGTAGAGGAGTTAGGAGTGAAATTGAGCCTGGGAAGAAGGAAGGGGTTAGGGGAAAGGAGTTTTCAACTATGTCTTTATTTGTTACTATCCTAACCTATTTTTAATTGCCAGTTAATGAAATTAACCTGCTGCAGCACGACTTTCCCTTCACATGGTGCTGTTGGCAATGTTGCCTTCTGTCTACTCAGCACTCAGGAAGGTGCCCAAGTCACCTTCCTGCACCCTGAACATGAGCTTAATGGAGAGAATCCTCTTGGAGGCACTCATCAGCCTGAGCTTGCTGAAGTGAGTGGAGGTCAATATTATCAGCTGGCATGTGGACAACAGAGACATGACCTCCAGCTGCAGTCACCACTTTCTGGAACCAGAGGATTGGTTTTGCCACATCTGGTTCTCCTAGGGATCCCATGCTTTACTGTGCATGCACAAGACCATTAAAGATGATAATTTGTGCAATGATGTGCAGCTTTCACTGACACAAAAGCTAAATTCTTGCCTTGCCAGAAATGTTGGACCCCTTATTCTGAAGCAAATAGTGAGAAATGCAGAAGGGAGCAAGGTTTGAAGCTGGTAGAAGGCAGTTGTCAAGCTGGAACGAAAAGGACTATTCTTTACTGAGGAGCATCCACCATCTAGGAGAGGAAAGATATAACAGCTCTGTGTCTCTGTTTCCCTTCCCCTGGAAGGACTTCAAAGATGAAGGAGACTTCTCCTGGGATTCTCGGTGGAATGAGAGGGAGGGAAACAAGTGTTGCCCAGCTGGAAGGGATGGACTTGTGGTTTGTGAGGCAAGGGCAGGAAATGGGAGACACAGGAGGTTTCTCAGCCAACAGCAGGAAGTTGTATCTGCATAGAAAAAACCCTGACACTGTGATAACTACCCAGAAAATGTATATCTGTTGAGGATCCCATGGCTGCCTACTTGGGCTGAGTAATTTTGTAAAAATGGCCTGTAATGTTTGTACCTAACTGTCTGTTTTGAAGTAAAGAAGACCTTGACAGAAGATTTATTTATTTGTTAATCATGCATCAGATCAATTCTAGTCCTACTTTGCAGAGAAATTCCTGGGATGTGCACAAGCTCTCCTCTCTGCACTGGAGAGTATAAGTGCTCTGACCTAGTCTTCCTTAGCAGCTGGGTTCACAATTTTCCCCAGGAAGAGCAGGCCATCAGTGCTTTTGTCAATAACCATCATCAGGAAGGGTCTGTTGAAGGCGATGTGAGGAGGAGGAGGAAATGGTAGAAGCAAAGGTACTATTTCTATCATGGTCACTGCAGCAGCCTCTGTGCCATTCTCTCTAACATCCACCGTGGCCTTGTGAATTGCCTGCAAGGAAAACAGAGATTATAATCTAGGCACAGAAGAGACAGAAGCAGCTGGGGGAAAATTTGCTTGCTTTAACACTGTGAGAAGGTAACTCTTAAAAGAAAACACAGAATAAACGTAGAACTAGTGTGAAAAACATACTAGTGTCCAGCCTTTCCAAGACAAGCAAAGTTTGCTCTGAGTTCAGGGAGAGTTTTCTTCAACAGTCAGAGTCAAACATGACTGCTTGCAGAGACTGAGCAACATAGGAGATATTTATTGTTCTGTTGTTTCTCAGAATAAGATTTTGTCCTTAATACTGAACACAAAAGAAGAAATTTTTCATTTTGCATCAATTTCTGTGTAAGCAAAATCATTTTCTCTGCAAAGACAATGGTGACAAACTTTATAGAGTGTCTTTCTGTAACACAGCCAACTGATAAGATTTTGCAGGGCTTTCTGTGGTAGGTATAGCAAATTCATGTTTAGGAATTCACATGAGCTATTTCATTGGTTTTGGACAGCCCTCTGTTTTCTTCCTTCCTTGTCTGCAACACATCTAAAATTTCCTCTCATGAGTCTCTGCTTACCCTTCATCTATTTACTTGGCTTTCCGGGCATCAGTCCCATATCTACAATCCAAATGTTTCCATGTGACATAGGGAGGAATGTGATGAATCACAAATAATATATGATGGAGGGACCTCTAGAGGCCACTGAATGCCACCAACCCCCCCGCACTGTGTCACCTCTGACAAGTAACTCAGGATCTAATCCAGTCAGGATTTGAGTGTTTCCAAGGATGGAAATCTCATAAGTAACCCATATTAGTTTTTGATCACACTCATGGTGAATTTTTTTACATAATACCCAATCAGAATATCCCCTTTTCTATCTAATGTGTGTTGCCTCTTGATGTATCACAGTTCATCTGCAAAAAAGTCTGTGTCCATGTTGTCTGCACCTTTCTAATAAATATCTGTAGCCAGTGCTGAGAACCCCCCCTTCACTCTCCCTTCTCCTGACTGGCAACCCTGGCTCTCCCAGGATCTCCTCGTACAGCCAGTGCTCCAGCCACACAGCCATCCTGCTCACCCTCCACTGGACTCACTGTGCTCCAGGGTGTCCACATGTCCCTTGTATTAGGGAGCCCCAGACTGGATGTGTTGAATTCCAGAGGTAGTCTTACAAGTGCAGGTTAGAGGGAAGGCTCACCTCCCTCGTGACACAAGACATATACTCCTCGGGACTCTAGAGAAATCATTTTGTTTATCTCTGTGCTCATTTCTTGTTTGTGAAATGGGGCTATCCCTGTCCCACAGGTCTGTTGTCCATATAAATTCTGAAGTGCTCAGACAATGTAATAATGAAAGGTGTATACATAGTATAAGAATGACTATTCCCAAGCTCATGTCATAACTATGACTATTGTCATTTAATACTTCTTTAACACCAGCTTTTTGTGAAATTATTCCTGCTATGCTTTTCAGTTTTTTCTTCTTTAGAGACTTTCAGCTAAGTTTGTAGGATCACTGCACAGTAAACAATTTAATATTAAACTGTAGGAGCAACAGTCATTTAATGCCTAACCTTTTCCTTCCTTTATTACCATCAATAAGCAATGACTACACTCCGGAGGTGGGATCAGCCTATTTTTAGGATTAAAACTGAATAGGAACAAGGCAGAAAAACCTCTTGATTACCATTCCTGTTTGCATACTTACTTTGGAAACCTTCAGAAGAAGATTTTTTGCCACTCCAGAGAGATCAGCCTGATCACTGAACACCTCTGTCACACCCATTTTCTTAAACAGGCTCTTAATGTCATAGGATCCGGAGACAGAGAATTTTGGAAGATCCAGGTAGATGTTTCTTTTCAAACATAAATAAAAATGTGAGTTTGTTATTGCAAGATCCCTTGAAGCAACATCTGTTGCAGGTATATATCCATCCCAAATACCCCTGGAGCTAAGGCTTGGCTTTCTAAGAAAGTGATAAACCCCATGTTAGAGAAGCAGAAACCGAGGTACCTGTCCCACCAACCACAGTCTGATCTGTGGTGCAGGGGTAGAGTGATGGTTTATGAAAGTGACTGGCTGGAAAGTATCATCCAGACTGGAGAAAAAGAAATTATATTTTCTTTTGAACTGGATTCCTCCTACTGAAGGCGGGTTCCTGAGGGCAATCTACCTGTGTGCAGTATCCTCACAACTGGGAGCTGTGACTGGGGGAGCTGAGAGGGTTCCCCTTCGGTATGAAATCATGTGATAGCTTGTCAGAGTTAAAGAAGCTGAGTAGTGCTTGTTTCTCAGAGCTGTACTTAGCAACTCATCATGGTATCCTAAGCTCTACCTTTCCTGGATGAGTAGTTTTGGCCTGTTCAATATTTAAACAGAGCCACAATTAAAATATTACCTTTTTTCAAGTGATCTCAACCAGTTAGACACTGTTTCTTTTAGCAGAGCATCTTCCACCTGTTTCATTGTCCCTTCATCAGGCAGAACAAACAATGAAGTAACATTTCCTTTGTATGGGATTTCTACTACCCAGCAAGACAACTCCTCATCCCTATGGACATTAAAGTCCTTTTTTTGATGCATCATTTTGACCTTAACAGAATTCTTGGCATCCAAAAAGAAGTCATCATCTCTCGTGTTGAAATTGTTGAAAGGTTTTTCCCAGGAGCCTTTGAAAAACAGAATGAGTATAGAATTGAAAAAAATGGACTAATAAAGGCATATCACATTAATTGATGCTTAAAATAATATACTTGAACTGTAGAGACAGCAACAAGCCTATCTCAGCTTAAGAATCCCTGGCCATGGAACAAAGCTTTACCTCTTTTCAATGGTTTTAATAAAAAATCACACAAGAAAAGTATAGATTGAGGCTTGCAGTGGAAAAGACATGAGCCTTTGCCTGTTCATATAATGGTAAATCTTTCACAGATTCCAACTATAAAAGCTTCAGTCTTATTCCTTTCATGCAAGTGTCATCTGTGTTTGACCATGTCCTGCACAGCCAAACACCTGTGCCTTTCAACAAATGATCGTGAGTTCTGAATACTTTCAGCTCTGAACCTGGATTAAAATTTATCAGTACATCAGACATTGATCAGTACTTCTGATGGTTCTTTTATTTTTTCATTCTTATTTTAATTTCTCATATAGAAAATGATTCTTCATACCTGTCTTTCAAAAATTTTCCTGTGTAATTTAAAAATAGAAAGATGTGTTTTAAATTAGATGATAGGATGTGTTCACAACGTCAAAAAGTTTTGTTTCTTAGAACTTCCAGAGCTTATTTGTGTAGCTGCTACTCATGTCTGTCACTCACCTTTAAAGAAAATGTAGTTAATGAGAACCATCACAGTTTCCGGATCAAGACTCTTGACTAAATCAACAATTTTGCCATGTGTTTTAGTTTCCACGTACTTATTGATTTCCCTTATAGCCTCTGGAGGATTCTGGAAGTTGCTAGAAACAGCTTCAGCATAATAAAAATTTGTGACACGATCCAAAAAGTTTTGAAGCAATTCCACTTGGTTATCTACGAACAGGGCATTGCCCATGTTCAACTGGACTTCTCGGTGAGGGTCATTCAGCAGCTTGAGGACATGCTGAAATCCCTCATGAATCTCCTGCTCCTCCATCTCTGTCAGGTTGAAGGCGAGGCCTTTGTACAGCTCTCTGAGCGTGTTTGATCTGGCCCCCAGGGTGAGCATTGTAAAGAGAGTGGAGATGCTCAAAGGAGAGAAGAAAATGTTCCCGTCACCCAACTCATCTCTGAGCTGCTTGTAAAACTTAAATGCAAAGTCAGCATTTCTGGGGGCTAGCTTGATATAAGGCAAGTTTTCACCATTGGCCTGGGACTGGTCTTCTGGAGAATGGCGTATTTGTTGTTCCTGCTGTTGTCCCTGGACTTGAAGTCCAAGAAGCAACAAACACAAATACAGTGCAGATTTCATTGTCCTTCTGAATAGTTCTGTTAAGAAAGAACAGAGCAACTTTTAGATCTAGAGGAATTTTTCTTTACTGGATAAAAAGATTTTGTATTCTAGATACTGATTTGTAGATGTCAGTCATTAGAACTACTGTGCTTTTTGGAGATACTCTTCTACCTGGCCTCTGAACAGTCGGTTTCTAGTCAGTTCTCTTAGTTTGTGACCAATGAGCAAAGAAAATAAGACAATAATGTGGCATTGCCAGGGAAGAATCAGCTTTCCTGAGGTATTATGTGTGAAATAGTTCTTGCTTCTGACTAGCATGGCCTCAATGCATTCCTAAGGGCCTTGGGGTACATGGCTGAGTTCATGTATTGGCACCCATGTTCTGGTAAGTACTTTGGCAGAGGGACCAACTTTTGCTGATATGTTTCTGTGGTATCCATGGTCTTGTTATGACTTTGGTTTTCAAGCACTGCAGAGATACAGTTAGTTATAGCAGTGTATAAAATCCACCTAAACGCTCAGCCCTTAAACTATTTATGTATTTCTGCCTCTTATATAATAGCTCTGTCTCAAGACCTATATTATTTCAAGATTTTTCCTTAAGAGTTTTAGCAAATTGAGGATAAATTGAGAGTTTGTTGACTCTCTATTGCATGTCAGCTATCCATGAAATTGCAAAGCTCAAGACTCAAGAGCTTGGGAAAAGCTGCAGTGGAATCTGCCTTGCTGTGTACATGTAATTTGACGACCTTTCCTTTTCCTTTAACTGACAAGCAAATTCTACATAACCCCACAGTCTCTCTTCTGTCCTTTTGGGGAAAGAATCATGCAACATATTGGAGAAGAATGCTCTCCATGAAGTGCCTCACATAAATTATCTCAAATGACAGAAACTCAAACCCACGAAGCAAGCAGTGGCCCTTAGGGAAATAGAGGTGGTCTAAATACTGTTCATAGCAGCTGTATGCTTATTCTGGAGTATGAGATTCTGCTCAGAATCTGCCTCAGGCTGTGTGTCTAATGCCAGGTTCAGGTTTTGCACCACACTTTTTATGGGGAGTTTTTATTTCCAGGTTCTCCCTTTTCTGGATGTCCATTATTAAAAACTGGAGATATAAGCTGTTGAAGTGCTGAGTATGGGAGCTATGCTCAGCATGTCTAAAATGCAGGGTATAAACACTGACAGAGGAAAAAAAAAAGGCATTCTAGATCTTGATAATTCATTTTGTTCTGGTAACAGCTTGTTTCATGGTTCCCCAAATCTACTTCTGAGAGAGGCTGATTTCTCTTCCAGGCCACTTGACTGCAAGGAGCCTGGCCTCTAAGCACACTAGACAGAAATAAAGCTACTCTCATTAGCCCTGCATCAGCCTGAAATAGTTGGGACATTGAGATTTCAATTAAATTTACTCCTCTGGGAGCAGAGACAAGGTTTTGTTCTTCATCTTGGTATTGATTGTGGAGTATTCATTTTGGACCTCATATCCCAGTCATCCTGTCACTATAGCTAGGAGCTGAATCACTGAATGAATTCTGCTTCAAACATTCAGAACATGCTTCCAGAAGCTAAAATAATTTTCAATTACTGTACAAAATAAATTAATCTCAGCAGTAAATAGCAGAGATCCCACACAGCATAAATTCAAAGACTTCTAAGAAAGTATAATATGGTACTTACCGTGGTGGACTTTCACAGTGCTTCTTCCCTCTTATTCCTTTGCTTCCTAGTATTAAGTTAATGTCCACTGGTAAATATTAAACAGGGCAAATAAGAGTTATTTGAAAAGCAAAGATTGAGTAAACTATTTTTTTCTGGATATCAAATATTTAAAGTCTGTTTCCCATCATGTAGCCAGAATGATGCCAGCACCTAGGGCTCTAATGGGAAAGACCAGGAACTTTGCTACTCTTGGCTCGAACGAAACTGTAAGTAAAAGACCAATAACCATGGCAAATGAGTTCCTGAAAACAGAACATGAGAAGAACTGGAAAGCTAAGGAAAGACCAACAACATGGATGCCCTCTCCCACTGAACTTCCTGCACAGGATACCCTGATGCAACAATGCCATCTAATTGAGTACCCAAGGCAGCAGCAAGTTTGTTCAGGTACAGCTCCACCCTGCCCTTAATGGCATCATTTGATGGGCTCAGAATTCTGGTTAGCTTTTTGAGGGACCTTTGATGAGTATTTTAGAAATTACTTAAGTGAAAAGCAAAGCATAGCATGGCTTTACAAATAACCAAAAGAAGAAAACAAATAGAAGAATGAAATAGGCAAACTTTTCCACAGCAAAATGTTAACTGGGGAGAAGAGAGAAGATCTGAACCCCTTGTGCTATTTATGCATAGGATAAGCATGAATTACATAGATACCATACATATCTTACACTGGAATCCCTCTCAGAGGAAGTTGAAACAGGCACAATTTAGCTATTTAGAAGGTTACTTAAGGATGAGGTGCATGGCACTGATCCTAATTAGCAATGACTAATTATTTCCATTGAATGTACATGATTTCGCCCCAGGTAAACTTACAATTTATCTACACATAGGAATCACCCACCATTGTTATTGCTATGTAACTACTCTCTCTTACAAGACAGAGGCAGGGTTAGTCGGAATACATTCCTACAGAGAGGGGTTTTTCTCATGATACGTGCAAGTATCCAGAAAGTTTATTGCAAGTATTATGTAAAATGACCAGGTCTCAGGAGTAGCAAGTATGCTGTTGCTTAACTCTAGCAAAGACAAGATATTTTTCTCAAGCCTAGGCTTGCCTACATAAATAGCATTAATCTTTCAGCCCAGTCCTAATGCTTGGCTAACCTTCTGAAGGTTGCTACTGTTTCTTGAGAGGAATTTCTGGGAACAGCAAAGCTGCTGCAGTGATTCCTCTCCTTTCTCCCAGGAGATGCAGCAGAAGTCAGCATGTCAGGAAGAGAGTGGAAAGTTCCTTCTGTCCCTCCTCACAACTCCCAGGCACCAGATCCTCTGACCCTGGTCCAAGTCTCTTCCTGGACAAGGTTTAGACCAGCAGACCCACAAGGAACATTTTGAAAGAATCAGCTTCCCAGCAATTCCAGACAGATCAGCATGGTTAATGAATCTATCAGTCACGCCCAGTCCTTTGAAAAATCTCCCTTAGGTCATAGGTGCCAGAAATAGAGACTCTTGGATAATATATGTTGCTTCTGTTGAAGGCAATAGAAAATGAGGATGAATTACCACACATGGGTATTACCCGCATGCCAGCCAGGTGGCAAGTCCGTGAGAACACAGGGAGAGAAAGCAGTTTGTTACTTCACTGCACATTCCTGTTGTTGAAAATGGCTGTGTCCTCAGAACACAGGGAAATGCAAGGCCAACTAGAAATTTTGTGCAGTGTTGCGAGAGGAGAGCCATTCAGGGGAGTTGCACAGAACAGAGTGTGGAGTTCCTGGATGCTTTGACATAACCGATGGCTGGGACAGCAGCCTCTTGCTCCAGGAACCAGAGGAGTCATATAAAGGACTGACAAACATGCTTTTCCCATTGGCCTGATAATGGTCTATATGGAAGGAATTAAAGAATAATTTCATTCTCTCTCTCCCTACTCTCTGCCAATGACTTTGCTCAGTTACGCAATGTGTCTTGGTTCCTTCTTACAGGAGCAGTTTCATCCCATATCATTAACTTATTTCTGTTGCTGCTTGGTCATCAGATTATTGTATTTCAGTTGCTGCTAGGTCATCTGATTATTATATGCTGCCTTTGCAAGTTATATTTGAGGGCTTTCCAGGGCAAAGGATTTCTGACTGTAAAAACTAAACATCAGCAAGATAAATGTGTACGTGGCATGGTAAATCCTCATGCAGCCGTTTCTTGTTTCCCTATAAAGATGTATCATTCAAGGTATGTCTACAAAAGTTCATCTAAATAAACTTCTTGACATACATAAATCCATTAAAATCAGGAGATTGGTATCATTGCAAAACTGGTGTAAGTAGAATAAAAATCAACTCATTTCAGTAATTTTGTCTTTTTCTGTAAAGGACATCCAAAATATACCCTCTCTGTCTCACAAATATTTCATCCTTTTCTCCCTAGACAAAGAAAGTGTTTTAGGCTCCCGTTTCAAAAACCAGCATGACTAACAGAAAGACAAAAAAGCTGAAGGCTAAGCAAAAGTCTGTGACAGAACTGGAAATAGAAACTAGACTTTTTCTACTTTGTTTTCAACTTCTTTCACCAATTCAATAGGAATCTTTGAACTGAATTTTCATATAAACATAGTCTTCTAAAAGAAAGTTGTATAAGCAGAACCAAATACTCTATTTTTTTCTTCTGTGTTATATCTCAGAAGAAAATAAAGTCCTTTTATTATCAAGTGTGATTCCTTTTCTCATAACAGACATTTTACCTCAGATGATTATTTCATCAGTGTTCAGAAAATAATGTTTTATATTTTCTACTTTGTCCGTACCTAATCTCCTAGCATTGAATGAAAAAGTGTTTCCAAGCATTTAAGGCCGGATGTGAATTCCATTGGAGTCAATCAGCCAGCGTTTTAATGTTCAAGATGGATAATCTGTCACTGACAGCTCATCTCAGATTTTCCTGATGTATTTTCCATTAAGTTCCCAGCTGAAGATAGTGGAGTTGTAGACATACTTGACACTTCCAAAGCTTTTCAAAACTAGTTGTTAGAAGTTTTATAAAGAATACTCAAATAAAACAGGGATGAAAATAAGTAATAATAAGTAAACTTCAAGACCAAAATTTTTCTCTCAAAATACATGTTAGCTTGAACTTCTCTTTTTCAAAAGCTGCATCAAACTCAAGTAGTTAAGACTACAGACCAAAACCCTTAATTAATTACAATGATACAAGAACTTAGACATGGCATGTGTAACTCCCAGAATTAAAATAAATGACAGAAAGTGAAAATTGTTGTGCCCTCCTGAGTGCCAGCGACGTTAAAGGCCATCCCTTCCAGCACCTGAGCCTGGAGCACTTGTGGCTCTGGAGACCAGGGAGAGCAGAGCAAAAGCAGTAGACAAGCTCACCAGGGAGAAAGAAACCACTCTTGCCAGGCTCTAGGGCTGTCAGGTGCCTGTAAAACTGTAAGGAAGAGCGCGTGTTTCTGAGGACTGTCCATTGGCAGCACTCAAAAGGATCTCCATCGTGGGCCTGCTGTTCCTGTGGAGCTTGGTTTTCTTACTCTGCTCGTGGCCGCTGAGCTGTTGACAGTTAAGGACAACATGCTCACATGCAGCAAAGGAGCATTGCATGCAGTCATGGATAAAGAAAAAGTGAAATTGTAAATAGATTTCGTATCTGGGTACCCTGCCAAAACCAACTCCTAAATTCATCCATCTGGCCCTTTGAGGACTTCTGTAGTTATTACTTTATCAGGTTATAGCCACATTTGTCATTCTGATTTGTCAGTAAAATAACTTCTAAAAATTTTTAGCAATTAAAAAATATGAGTTTCCATTTGGTCTGGCACTGTCTTTGAGAATGAATTGATCACCTGGGATTTGGTTATATCTCTCAGACTCAGCACTAATTTGGCAGTAGTATTACTGCAGTCATGGTCTGCTTTATTGAACATCACTGTCAGATTTGAGGAGTGGGGAGCTACGCTCTATCACCTCCATCTCTGCCTGCTCTCTCTGCCTGCCTCTGCACAGTTGTTGGAAGGATAGCTGCATGATGTTGGCCTCGGGTGCTGAGCCTTTCTCAACAAGGGAGACTCTCCAACGGCCTTTTTCTGCCAACTCATTCTAGTTTCAGTGTCAGGCCACACCTAGCAAGCAGCTGGGTCCTTGAACTAGTGACAGACTTTCTGGATCATAACAAAAATCTTGGTTTCAATATTTTTAAGGAGGAAAGGGGATATAGATGATGGACAATGCCTATGCTTCCACAGTAAGTTGTATCACATTTTAAATTGCATTTGAGTTCTTTTATGTTACAGCGTGATAGAATTAAACTTTCATATTTTATGCTTCATGATAGTTTCTATGTGCTCAGCTTTGAAGTGTTTCTGGTGTCTGCATCATCAAAGCATTGCTGTATCATCTAAGGACCAGCACAACTCCTTAATGAGGAGCAGCCTTTTGAAAATAAGCACTCACAATTACTGTGAAAATAAACATACACAATTACAGCAAATGCACAGGACTGATCAGGAGAGACCACCCAAACACATCTGTGCTAAGTACAAGGGAGTCTCGCAGTCTGTGACTTGAAGTAGTTTTGAAGGGCGTTTCTCGAGCTGCCTAATCTTATTCCATATCAGGGTTTCCAGTTCCTTCGTTTCTGAGAAGTAGTTGTGAAGGCCTATCAGCATCACCTGGAACTTAGTGTCATTCAAAAAATGCAGACTGCCAGCAGAGGGGGAGCTTATAGGGCTGAGTGATGGAGGGACACTTTCCCACTCCTCTGTTGTTCACTCTGGCTCCATTTGTCCCAGTACACAGAGCAGTTCTGGGGAACAGACCTGGCCATCAGCCTGCAGTACTTACATTCTTATACTTTTAGAACAGTTTCAAACACGTGCCACCATACGGTTCTTCCAAAGAAGTGCTAAGCATGTTTTTGGAGTTAACACAGGCCAAGGGACATTTCCAATAAATAGATTGGATGACTTGCAGGGTCAGAGTTAAGCAATGTGGATACAACCTGCGATGAGCCAATTGATCTCATGATTAGAGAACAGATCTTAGAGCACTTTATTTACCAGCATAGACGTAAACTCTGGAGATAGGATTAACCTCAATGTTTGTTTTTCCCCTGATATAACCTAGGGGAGAGATATAACCAAGTATTCATATCCTGTCCCTTTTGAACATCCACTTACAAGGCACTTCTATTTACAAGAAATACAAGATTAACTCTATAATGCAATGCCAGTAGAACATTTGGATAGCTAGCCAACAAAAACATTCGCCGGCACTGCTTCCACATAGGATATTTGTGTAGAGTTTTTTACGTTAATGGTCAACTCAAAGAAGCCAACACAATGTGGGTGGATGCCATCAGATGTGAATGTCATAAAGGAGAGTATGGAATAAGACTTGAACTTCAAAGGAAGTGCCTAGGCCTGGTCTAAAGTGTCTGACTCTCCCAGTGTGTAATTTGCAGCTATGCCTTCCTTCTACTGAAAACTACCCATGTCAAAAGCCAACCTGTACCTTGCAGAGAATACATTTGAATTTATCCACTCACATTTTATTTATTTACAGTGTTTTAACTGAGTCTCTCAGGTGGATATTACCTTGCTTTTCAAAGATGGCACTGGTCACTAAAAGGCTGATTTATAAAATTCTTCACAATTCACTAATAGGTATATCTCAGTGGTTATTTTCTATGGAAGGACAAAGCAAAAAGAGTGTTTCTAAGAATGACTGCATTCTTTCCTGATTTCTTTGGAAAAAGAAAATTTTTAGTAACAGTTTGGATATAATTTTAATCACAATCGGCAATAATTCCATAAAATGCAATTCAAATCAGTAAGACCAGCCACTGACCAGTCATTTTTCAGTTGGGTTTACAATTTTTCCCATGAAGAGGATGCTCTGAGTATACTGATCAACAATCAACAGCAAGAATGGATGATTGAATTTAACGATGGGAGGAGCAGAATGAGGAAGCAAATCTGTGCTGCTGGCTGCTGCAGCCTCTGTGCCGTTCTCATGAATCTTCAGCAGGGCCTTGTGAGTAGCCTGCAATAAAATACAGCAAGAATTAATGTATATGGAAGACGTGGTGTGAAATTATTCAAATTAACACAAAGTTAATTCAATGACTGCCTTCACAAAAATTGCTGGTAAGCCAGGAACGGAGAAGAAGGGCGCTACAGCCCACTGTAGGTTTTTAGCAATGTTGTCTCAACCTTGCTAATATTTGCACATTCAGTGTTCCTCACCACAAGTGTTTCAATGCAGACCTTAGCAACTGCACACCTTGTGGAATTAATTTAAAGTAAAATAGTCAAGTAAATTCACAGGGAATGTCATTTTCAAAGGGAAAGGAAACAGGGCTCCAGAACTGCTCTGTATGTATTCGTAACAGCACATGCATTACAGATAGCCAGGTAGAAATTCAACCTTGATACCAAATTTTTTGTTAAATTATTGTTGCGCAATTTAATATTTTTCTTTTACTATCCCCAAAATGTAACAAAATTATAAGTGCTGCTTTCAGAATGGCTGTAAAAATGCTAGTCTTTATCTCCACATTATTTTCAGTAAATGGGATGTTTTCGTCAAGTCTGGTCCATTGTACATTGTTAGCACTCAACAGAGCCTTCGATGGTAACAGCAGTTTCTAAATCCTTTAAAATTATAGAATGCATGTCAGAAAAAGGCCACTTTTTTGGTGGATATGCTGATGCAAGACATCCACAACACAGTTACCCATAGGCACTTCTTTTACAAGCAGAAAATATGCTGTGTTTAGATCCTGGTTAAATGCTAGACCTACCCCTCCATCCACCCTCCACCTTTGCTTGTCAGACAAAAGAAAATACCCTTATCTCCAGGTCTTGGAGAAGTCTGTGGGAGTTTAAAGGGACTTTATCAGCTAAATGTTCTATTTCAGAGTATCAGCCAACCCTAGCAATAAGTAAAATTTCACAAGTGAGCTTAGGGTGAGGCAATTGGCTGTTGAGGAATCCAGAGATGGTTGTTTCTGCTGATAAACTTACTTTTGAAACCTTCACATCGAGGTTTCCTGTGATTCCAGACAGATCAGCCCGATTAGAAAACACATCAGTTACACCCAGATTCATTAAGATCTTCTTTAAGTCAGAGGTGCCTGAAATTGATAGTTTTGGAATACGCAATTCCACCCTCCTGTTAATTCAAAAGAAAATTATGGTAGTTATTGCAATCAGAGCATGCCTTTGGTAGTTATTGCAATCAGAGCATGCCTTGGACTGAAGATTCCCAACTTGCTGGTGGTTCTTTTGTGCTAAATGCTAGTATTTCATCTAAAAAAACATTGCAAGAAAAAGATGGGAAGACGCTGGTCTGGAGGATAGGATAGTATGGAAGGAAAAAGACATCAGTTCATATTTCTCATATGATTCTGCAACAGAGTCCCTTGATGAGACAGTAAGCAGTAGCGCCGCCAGCATATTTTGGGACAAAGTTTGCATTCTAACCTCGAAGATTCTGCTTTTGGAATTCACACCCCATTCCCTCCGAGGGATCTGACTGCCATGTCACAGCATAACCACTCTTAAAATATTTTGCTTGAGACACAGGAAATGGAGACACTTAATATCAACTAGAAAATGTATGAGAAAAAAAGAAATAAATTTCCCACCTCAGAGATCTCTTCTCTCATCATAAGGCAATGCCGATTCTAATTTTTGCTGAAGTACCAAATCATTTGGTCTGACTTTTTATACTTATTCCATTGTTTAAACCTCCCATCACAAATACAAGACAGTAACTGTAAAACCTGACCATAGCGTTCAGACTTTGGATTCTGACTACCTCGAATTATCAAATAAAAATTCTATATTTACCATCTTTGAAGAGATCTTTCCCATTTAGAAACAGTGTTTTTTGTCAGGGCACGTTCCAACTGTTTCATTTTTCCTTTATTGGGCAAGATAAACAATGCTGCAACATCTCCCTTGTAAGGAATCTTCACCACCTCGCAAGACAGCTCCCTGTCAGAGTATGCTTTATAAAATCCATCTCGAGTCATCATCTCCACTTCAACTGAGGTCTTTGCATTCACATGAAAATAGTCCTTGTGTGTCCCCTTAATACTGAAAGGATTTTCCCAGTAGGCTTAAAACCAAAAGAGAAAGAATGGAATTGAATACTTATTTCTATGAGGATATATTAATATAGTCTAGAGCAATGTACAATAAATAAACTCATATCTGAAGATTTACACTTATACTTGAAGATAAAAAGTATTCCAGATTTATTAAATATCTTCTTCTCTGTTATCTTTGTTGTACTGTATTCCTAAAAACTAAATATCACAGGTTAAATTTTGTATGGATTTGTAAAACATCTTTCTAAGTCAGATAAATTAAATGAAGTAACTTCATCATATTACCTTATGTTTTATTTTGAAGCAAATGAAAACTGACCAGAATCCAGTGATTTGCTGTCTGTTTTCAGAATATTACTTGTAAAGCAAGTTTCACAGTGGATGTCTGACTTTTGAAAGGCAGCATATTAAACTCCTCACATGGTTTTTTGTATGTTTTTCATCTTGTAGCATTAAGGAAAAGCTTACATGCTAAAGAAACACAAACTCTCGGACCTGAACATAACTGCAGTATAGTAAATGGAATAGGGCCTCAAGGTCTTTAGTCTTCAAAATGGTTTGCTCTTGATGTTTATTCAATTGAATTTTCTATGATATTTCATTTTGTAATAAAACAGGTCATTCACTAAACAAATAGACAGGGATTACAGCTTGCCATTCTGTAAGTATGGTTTTTTGGCTTTTTTTAAAAATGTTTTTTTAATGTTGAATAGAAATAGCCTAATTTGAAAAATAAATAATGTAATATAAACTCCACAGTATTCTGGTTACTTCATAAGTTTAAGCCTTCTCCCTTGCCCTCCAGAAAAGAAATGTACTTTGATATGGTACTCAGGCTAGGGAACCCAAATTTATAAAGTATTTGACATAATTTTTTTTTTTTTTTTGCTGAAAGTTCATAATTTCCAAATATTGTCCAAATATGGCTTTCTGGGTGGGAAATTCCATGTATGTCCTGCATGCTGCTACAAATAAACAGCTAAGAAGAAGTTAATCATTTCCAAAGCAATACATTCAAATATCTCTTGGGATATGTGTAATATGATGACAAGGTGTAGAACATTTGGACTCCAACTGCAGAGGTACCTACCCACTTAATAGTCATGGACTGTAAGTAAATTAAAGTTTTTGGCAATTTTTCTTAATCATCATCTTCAGAATTTAGTTTTCTACTTCACACATACAATGTGAAAACATTTTAATTTTTAAAATAATAAGTAGATGAAGTCTGACAGGAAAATTTAACAATGCATGAATCTGTTATGCTCTGGCAATTCCCTGAACCTGAATATTGCAAGTAAATGAACTTCTATTCTTAGAAGTCTAAGTATATGCTAGAAAAATTTAGACGTGGAAGAGGTTTCAGAGTTGAAAACGTTCTAATTTTTTTTCATTATAGACTCATCTAAAGACATTCATTTAAAAATTATTCAGAAATAACTTGGTGTACTTGTTTTACCTTGGGTTAAACAGCACTAAACAGATGCAGTAAGTAGCATCTATGTAACTTACCTTTGAAATAAATATAGTTAACAATTACCATAACAGTGTTTGGATCAAGGTCCTCAAGTATTTGGTTTATATTACCACGGGTTTTATTCTTTACATAATCATTGATCTCTTTTTTAGCTTCATTGGAATTCTGGAAGCTACTAGAAACAACTTTTCCTCTGTACAGTTTTTTGATGTCCTTCAGAAATGTTTTCATTGGCTTCAGGTGCTTGTTCATGAACAGGGTGTTCCCCATGCTCAGCTGCACCTGGCTACCAGGGCGGTTCAGCAAGAGGAGGAGATGACGAAAGCCGTTGTGTATCTCCTCCTTCTGGATGTTGGTGAGATTAAAGGCCAGCCCTTCCAGCACCTGAGCCTGGCTGCTGCCTCGGGAGCCCAGGGCCAGAAGGGCAAAGGCAGCAGAGATGCTGACTGGGGAAAAGAAAATGTTCTTGCCAGGTTCTTGAGTGGTTGCTTGCTTGTAAAACTGAAAGGCAAAGTCTGTATTGCTTGGGACTATCCTTTGGCAGGACTCGAGAGGATCTCCCTCATGGGAATGCTGCTCCTGGGGGTCACTTGCCTCAGAGTGGTCAGCATGGTGATCAGTCTGGGTCAGGCCGTGGACACTGAGGTGAAGCATGGCCACCAGCAAGCACAGTGGGAGCATGGCCTTCATCATTCTTCACATCTACTGCGTGGACAAAGAACAAAAAGTCTTGGATGCTGGAGGTCAGCTGTATCGACATCTCATCTTTTATTTCTGTCTGCTACCGCCTTCAAGTGGTAATCACTGTTATCTCCTGACTTCTTCCTTTGCTATGAAAGGTTTTTTTTTTAAATCCTTGTGCTTCTGAGTTTACCTGTCATTCCTATCCATTGCTGCCTACTTCAGTTCTACTTTACTCTGGCTACAAAAGTTCCTTGTTAGTGGGAAAAGAAACGTGAGTATTAAAGAAAAATAAGAGTCCAAGGGAGAGAAGAAGTGTAAAGGTGCTTTTTTTTTTTTTTTTTTAATGGCAAGGAAACACATCAGAAGCATTCTGATTTATTCTTTTACGTTTATGTCTTAAGAACTCCTAGGATTATTATGCTATTAGGGTTTGAATGAGGTTTATGTTAAATGACAGTGCTACACTGCTATATCAAAGGAAAACAATACAAGATTGCAGAATTCAAAAGCACTATTTTCTCTTATTCCTGACTCATTTTACCATACAAAGTGAATAATCATAAGAGCTGGTAAAGTTTTTCTGCTTCAATACCTGATTAAATTACAATATGTATTTTTGTTTTAAATGACCACTCGTGTCACTCGTCTTCCAGAGGGGCTCCTTCTTGTGTGTATCCCACATCTGGTTATGGGATAGTGAGACCATTAGTGTGGATTTGGCATCTCCTGTCTTTCCAAACTTCATATCAGCAGGAAAGTATCCTTTTGTAAGGTAAATATGCCTAAGGCCAGAGTAGTCCTCAGCAGCAAGACTGGATCAGGGCATCTTGGACATTTGTAGTGACTGTAACCACGTTTTTTCTTTGTTTACTGCTTTCTCTTTTACCGGTAGACCAAGAACATGCTGGGATGATTTGTGGTTTCTAAGATGCTTAATGTGTCAGAAAACAGGTAAGAGCTATTCTCATTAAAAATACAGTACCAGTGACTAGAAAAGCTCCAAACAGCCTTCACTTAATGTCCTACTTGAAACAGAACAGCTTCAAGCAGGTCACAAGCTACCTGCTTACCCCTAATCAATGGTAAAGGCACTCAAAGACATGGGTTCAGCAGAGCAGATGAGATGTTTACTGGGATTTTCTCCACTCTGACCACTAAGGTTTGGATGAAAAGGAGCTAGCTTGTCTTTATGCAGCTTTCCTCTGTGTGATCTGGATAAATTGGAATTTACAGAGGACATTGGGAAAGCAAAATTGGTTTGGGAATTCTGTCTGGACCATCTTAGTGTAAGGAAGACATTTACTCATTCACTTCAGTTTTGGTTATCTGATTGTAAGCTTTAGGGAAAATTAGTAATGATAAGTAAAATTGACAGTTGAGAAGTTAGAATACTTCTGTTATTGAAGCAGATTTGTTCTAGATGTTTTTGAGCTATTTGGGATAAATCTTCAGAGCAGAGTGTTGTACTCTGTGGAGCTGCTATAATGAATCCCCAGAATTTGCTATTCAGTATTTCTTGAAATTAAGTTCAGCTGTCATTTGAGTACTTAGAACCTAAATTTCACCCTTGAAAGCAGATGAGCTTTATGACTCACTTAGTTAAAGACCATACAGCTGGGTCAAAACTATTAAGGTAAAGATAACTGGGTACTTACTTTACATTCAGAAGGCTCTTGCTCTCAGTAGGCTGTGCTGTTTCTTGCTGCTTTACTCATACTGCTGTTTTCCTCGGTTAAACATTACATGGCTTCAGATACAGATTACCTTGAAGCACCAAGCTGAATGCTGATGAAGCCAGTGTTCTTGGACCTTGTATGGATATGTCCACATCTCTTCACTCCAAACAGAACAAAGACCACAGGGCCCAGCTAGTCAGTAGAGTGTTACATCCCAAAGGGTATGCAACTCCTAAGCAAATATTTATTGGAAATGATATTTTGGTGTCAAGAGCAGCTACTCTGCCCTTTGTGCTACCTGAGATGGATATAACTGTTCACCTGGAGACACAATTTTGCCCAGCACTAAGCTCTGAAGGCCAGGGTGAGGGACCTACAGGGAGCACCACTTGTCCTCAGTCATGCTACCCAGCTTACTGGACTTCACTTATGTGTCAATATCTCATCTTTTATTTCTACACCGTAGAAACCCCACTGGTCACTACTCAGAAGCCAATGAGTCTTCTTTCCCTCATAAATAAAGAGGGTGCCTCATTCAGTCATGTAGGAATGGCGAATTTTAGCTCTGTGGCAATTTATTGAATGGTCTCCTTACAATCAAATTATTCTTTCTGTATCTCTGTTAAGGACCACCTAGCCTATCAAGAGCTGAAAAGTACTTAATGTAGACGTCAGCACTTGAAAAAGCTGTACAAAATACATGCCATCACTGCAAGTGGCTAAAGATAGTACTGAACAAATGCAACTGCTGTTATGTATACGAACAGCAACCTAGTCTCAAATACATCAAACAATAGCAAATGATGGAAGAGAGTAACCCAGAAATATTAACCAGTAATAAATCAAGGCAGTCTCAAACTGTGAGGCTCACCCTTCATATAAAGATGTATTTCCCAGGAATCTTTCAAAGGAAGAAAAGTGCTGTGAAGCAGGTTTAGCACCATTCACAAATGGATGAACTGTTCAGGTGCACGGTTTGATCAGCCAGCCGGGAGAACACCTGCTTAGTCCCTTTATGCCTCTGCTACACTTTGCAGGACTTGCTACTCTCTGCTCAGCAAGGGACAGCACAATCCCCTTGATGCTGTAGAACCAAGGAGATGTGTGTGTAAAACTGTGTAAGCACAGCTGTTCCCAGTCCCCAGCTGTGCTGCTTTCAGAGGTCATTCTTTACCTGCTGGGATCCATGGCCTTGGACATGCAGATAGGTTCCCTGCACGACATTTACAGACTCAACACTTTTTAATTTTTATTTTTTTTTAAATTTCAGAATAGAGCTTAACTCTGTATGCTCGCCTGAGATATAGCCAGTTTCCTTTAAGTATTTTGATTTTGAATTTGTATTTTTTCTTACTAGAGTACCAGTTGCTGCTGTCCCTTGGAGCACTTGTGAAGGTCAGGGGAGGCTTGATGGGATAGCCTGTTTTCTTTTTTGCCAGCCACAAAAACTCTGCATTTAAATTGAATGAGCCAGAATGCCTGATGGCACAAGAGCAGTCTTTCAGGGAAAACAAGAGAGGTGCTCGTGGTGCTCCAAGACAGTCAGGCTCTTGGTGGTTCTGGGCACTTCTTTAGGCGTAGAGGTGAGCAGCATTAAATATTTACAATTCTGTTAAACATTACATGGATTAAAAAACCCCTGTCTGAGGACTACGAAAAATGCTAATGTTGCCATGCAGAGAAGGTAGAAGTCAGTGCTCGCTGGGCCAGCTGGCTTTAATGTTTGTTATCCCCAGGTAATAGCCATCTGCAAACACACTATGAAGAGGAGAGGTCCATGGCCATGAGCAGCTGTACTACCAGACAGACCTTCCCAGCTTATTGCCAGCTAGTGACACAAGTGCTAAGGCACCTCCTGAAGTGGGTTATGGCTGGCACTGGGGCTTTAAATTTCTGATCATGCATCTTGGGCACCTGCTTCAACATGGTACTAAGGAAAGCGGAGCAGAAGAGGTGATTAACATGTAACTTGTTTTTTTTCCTCACAAATGAACTTGGCAGCAGTTCAGAAACAGTCCTACATTCAGAGGCTTTCTTTGAGCCTTGGTTTGGTCACGACAGAAGAGGAACCCTGGGCAGTAGACTGCACTGTGCAGCTGCAGGGCCAGCTGAAGCAGAATGTAGCAGGTGAGAGACAGTGCTGTAAAAAATTACATGCAAGCATTGGGGCTAATTCTGGATTCCCTGCATGACTCTGAGGTGAACCAAAACACGCTTCAGTACAGTGAGAAAATTGTGTCAGAGACACAAACACAAATGTTTTTGCTGTTCAGACATTCATCTGTATTAGTCTTTTGTTGAAAGTCAGCATGGATTGATTTTTGAAACTCTTTCAAAATCAGCTTCTCTTTGCTTCAATTATCCTTGTTGTCATGAGGTGCTGGCTTGGAGAAGAGGTTCATCATCCTACCAGGGAGGTCAGCAGAGGTTCTACAAGCCAGCAGCTGGCCCTCCCCAGGGCCTGCTTCTGGAGACAGTAATGTGTAAATCATGCCTACACTGCTACTTTGTTCCTTCCTAAAAATGTGACTGTATTCTTACCATTTTATTCAAAATGCTTCTTTTAAAAGCTACGTAGCTCCTTTCATCAGCAAATACTCAGCATGCCTTGCCTGCAGTCCCAGCCATGCCCTGCTGAATGCAATGCAAACCATCACTCTATAGAAACATTTTCTCAGGCTGTCACAAAACTCTCCTGTAATTCTGGGCACTCTGAAAGAAAAGTAATGGCACTGTCTCAAAGCAGCAAAATGTCAGCCTTGGCTGAGGAAGGACCTGGACAAAGTATTTGCTTTGTAGATGCAGTGACAGCCACCCCACTGCATCTCTGTAACATCCTTATGATAGAATGCGTATCTGGTACAGATGTGAAGCCCTCTCTACTGGCTGGCCCAAGACTGTCATGTCCCATCCACAAAGGCAGTACTTGCATTACCAAAATTCACCTCTGCTTACCCTGGCACCAGACTCCAGCTGAGTGACCGTGGGGGAGCGGGGAGGCGGTGGCTCTGGACAGTAGTCAGAGTTCGGTTGAAGAACTTACCTAAAGTATGCCTTGAAGGCATACATGGTTGCAGTCAGATTTCCTCATTAATTTCTATTCTTGCAACAGGACTGAAAGGTCTGCCCACCCCTGGCCTTCCAGCCAGCAGGGAAGGAAGATGGATGCATGGAAGGTAAGCCACGCTGTTTTGTCATGGTTCACATAAGAATCTTTCCTGCATTTATTTTCCCACAAATACGTTTCTTAACTCTGTTGTCCCATTTGACAGAACCCACGTGCTCATTTATACTGTAGATGAAGATTAATGTCAGGAACTTGTTGCTTTAATGAGTCTTTAATAATTTGCATAATTTGAGAGGTAAACATATCCATTTCAAACAATGATAATAGAAGCTACAGATGATGAATGGTATTGTCAAATTATCTGGGAGGAATGTAGATCTGTGATTCACATGTCAGTCAAACATAATAGAGCAGGAGTTCAGTTTCTGACTGCCATTAAAATCATTACTTCAGGATAACAAATTTTGTATTTCATAATTTTAAAATTTGTTCAAGATTTTCTCTAATTTGCTTTTAACATTTATCTATGTAAAAAGCTGTCTCAATTAGGGAAGTGCAGTGAGAAACACAACTCAGTTATAAAGAGAGATGCAAAATGGTTGTGTTACCATTTTCATATTTCAAAGCCTTGAAAATAATATTTCAGCATTAAAGCCTCAGGAAAGAAAGGAGATGATCCCATTTTGTTTCATTCATTAAACTCTCAAAAGTTTCTTTTCTATGTATTGTATTTATTGATTCTGAGAAGAACCGGAGTTTTTGTATCAAATACACAGTTTTCTGTTGTGTGGAAAGTGAACTTCTTAAACCAGAATGGCTGGAAACAGATTTTTTAAATCCATATTTATGGACCAAACAAAAAATGTTCTAATAATCAATCTGTACTTCATGAATACATTTGGCAGATGTTTGAAGGAAATGTTAAGGTGTTTAATATTTGCTGGCCAAGTCATGTTTTTATCCAAGAGCCCTGCTGTCACTAAAAGAGTGTCATTTTAAAACTCCAACTTTGAAAACTCCAGTTGTGCTAGTGGAAAGTTTGTTGATGAAAAAGTGTTACCGGTCCTAAGTAGTTATTTAATTTTTTTTTTTTTTTTTTAGTAGTAATGATTAGCTTACAAGAGACTTAAAAACAGCATAAGACATGCAAACACAGGCTCTGGATGCACTGAAGTGTGTCTCAGTGATTTGCTTCATTATTCTTATTAGCACACTTGCTAAAGAAACATAATTTTGCTCTTAGTTCTAATACAAACATAGTTCGTGTGCAAAATCATTCTGATCTCATGTATTGTGTTTATAATTTCAAGAGAGAAAGCCATGTTGAGTTTTGTCATTGATATTAAAGAAAACTCTCCCCTCATGTTTTCACATGGCTTGGACTGTTAGCATTGCTGAATTTCTGTAAGCAGTTACACAGTGGCTCTTCAATGAGCCGTGCCTAACAAAGTAATAAGGTTTAATTAGCCCAACTTAATCTGACAGTGTGCTGCTGGCACCCTGTTTGTACAGCTGACTAGTGATGCATGTATGCATATGAAATAAAGATCACTCCTTGAAATTTTTCTCTGCTTCTAGTATTGTGTAATTGAATTTCAAGTTGTCTTCTACAGACTCTGCTTCCCTCTGTACAATTTAAAAACAGGTCTCAGTTGAGAAGATTGGCATGTTCTTCAGTTTGAGTTTGACAGAGGCTGTTTTCAGGCTACAGCTTTCATATTCTTGTTGTTTAATCACGGCAAAGGTTTGGATCAAACAGGAACCTAAAATCTGTGCAGCCAAACCCCTAATCCTTAATATTTCCAACATATAAAATTGTTTCAGGGTGCAAAACCTCTGAGTACAGCACACAGGCTGCTTAAGGCAGCATAAGGTCTGCACAGAGATAATAATGGATTAAAGTTTACAGCATCGTCCTTTAAACTTTAAAAATATGATTTATACTTTTTTTTTCACTGCTGATGTTCATCATGCCTTACATGGATTTACAAACTCAAAACTCTGAGGCAAGGTTCCATCCGTGTTTTTTGCTACCGACAGTTTAACTTGCAGCTGTAATCAACGATAACCACTGAGCAGTGAGCAGACAAGCACTGAATCTACATTCAGCAGCCCTGGCTAGTGCAGCCTCCTTGTGCTTCCCAGCAAAATTCAGCAGGTCTTTGTGAATGTCCTGCAAAGAAAGTGGGCAAATTTCATAGGAACAGAGGTTGGACAGAAAAAGTGTAAAGGGAGGTTGCTGATGCAGTGGCTCCTTGGGGTGATTTCATGTGAGGAAACCCAGCCCAGGGACTGGAAATAGACCTGCCTGTGGAGAGCAGGGAACTGGAAATGCCAGAAAGAGGCTGAAGTGAAAAAGCAAGGGAGATATTCTGTGCTTCTCTAACAAAACACGTGCAGGCACTTAGTAATAAAATCTTGTTCAACTTCTGTCCAGCTACTTTGTCCAATGGTTTATTGCAGCAAATTTATAATTAATATGGCAGAGAAACATTAAAACAGGGATTATAAGCAGACATTAAAACATATTTCTAAAACTATCCCTCTATATAAAGTATTTTATTTTTTGGGAAAACATGGTCAACAGGTGTCCCAGTCTTTTCCCCACAGGTTTTGTGCCTGTGCAGCAGAATCTTAGAGTTAAAATGTAGGATGGAAGAAACGTCCAGAGGCCATCTAGTCCAGCCCTTTGCACAAAACATCAGGTTTCTCGGGTACATGTCTCCAAGCACAGGTATTTTACAACCTCTCTGGGCCATGTCTTCCAGTACTTATCCACTGCATGGTAAAAGCATGTTCCTTACTAGAATTTTCTGTATTCAAACAGTTTTGTTCTCTGATCTTCTCTTGAGTTTCTTCCAGCTCCAGCATCATGCATCTTTTTGTCGTGATCCAGGAACTTCTGGGCTGTCATTTGCAGAGAAGCCATTGCATTTTCTCAGCTGGACCTTGCTTAGCATTAATTGAAAGAAAACTTCCATGGATCTTCTGTTCTTCCATTTATCTCAGGGGAGGTCTTTGTGAAGCTAAATCCACATGGATGCTTTCCCCTCCTACCCCAGGAGGACCTCAAAAAAAGACTCAAAGGAGAAAATTATATGTTCTTGTCATCTGCTATTGCCTAGATCTGCTTGTAAAGCCAAAATGTAAAATAAGCATTGCTGGTGCCTACCTTGAGTAGAGTCAGGTTTTGACTACTTTGCTGCTTTCCAGGAGATGTAGGTACTTTACAGCTCTTGAGAGGTACTATTCAGTGGAGTGATCAGTTAGTGTATGGGATTGAAACCCTATCACACAGTGGATTTTTTATTTGCTGGCTGTCATTTACAAGATAGTGAGGATGGGAATTGACATCTGTAAATGTAAATGTAAAAACAATCCTGGAGGCTGTAAATAATCTTCTGAGGAAAATTACTTCCTTTTCATCTTTTTTCAATGCAGACAGCTAGTGGTTTATGTTCTTTTAAAGGTATCGTGATAAAAGTCCAAGATGTACTTTTCAGTTAACACAAAACAAACACTTGTAGGTCCATTTAAACTGGAGAAATCTCATTAGCAATATCAGTCAGCTACACAGAGGGTTGGAAATGGGTTGGAAAGCCAACAGCCTCAGCTAGAGCATGCTTTGCTTATAGAGCCATGCACTTCTGATTGATTTGTAAACCTATGTCTTTCCTAGCTCTTTTTCCGAGATGAAATAGCAAAAATGACCAAACCATGTTGTATTTGAAGAAGAAAAATACAACTCTTTTCCAGGCCTTTGCAGGAGTCAAATAACCACAGAAAATTTTTTTCTCCTGGCCAAATGACAGAGCACAAGCCAGGAATCTAATATATAGAAGAACTACTGAGTTAATATTATAACTTTCCATTAAGAAGGCTTGGAAACATCTGAGTGAAATACATTTATTTGTTTTGTTCTGACTTTCAACTTTTGCAGTCTCCTAGTACCTATTGCTCCAATTAAATACACCCCATTCCAGAAGCCATGTTATCCAGCTGTTTCAGCCTCTCTAATACTTCAAGCCCATTAACTATCTCTCGGAATTCATCCACCTGCCACAACAGGTCATCAGCCTGTGCACAATTTGTGCAGGTACCAGCCTTTTCTCCAGTGTAAGCATCTGGGCATCCATTGCAAGCTACCACCTGTACTGATATCTCCTTTCCTTACCAGTTCCATCTGGGTGGGAGCACCAGGCTTCTCAGCGGCTGTCTCAGTAGCCACACTGGTTTTGGCTCTGAGGCAAGAGCCCACCTTTACAGCAGAGACCTAGAGCGCTTAGCACTTACCTGAGCTGTGGACCTCCTTGCAGATTGCAGCGCTGTCCCCGCACGCCCTGCCCACGCCAAGTGCTGCAGCACATCTGATGTGACACACCCTGACCACACACTCCCTAGAGCCCTTTGAATCTCCTGTGGATGCCCTGGCAATGTCCCCTCCTCACCAGGCTGGCTCACAGGAGCTTATGGGTCCTGACAGGCTCTGGGCTGCTGCTCAGGTGTCCCTGAGCATAGGTGATTCTGCTGCTGCTAACCCATTCTGATATGCCAGGAGTATGCATGAGGCATTTGGGCTTACCAGTGCTCTTTGAAGGTTGCAGGAGAGCACTACCTTGAGGAATATATCTATCACACAGATTTCCTGAGCATAAAGGTTATTGTGATTAGCAGGAGATGAATGCTGGCTATGAGGATCTTGGCCATGGCACCTTCATAGCCACCAAGTTCCTGATGGCAATAGAAGCCACATTTTCATCCCTGATTAATCACCAAGCTCTTTAAAAGCTGAGAAATTCACACAGTATTGCCCAGGAATATCTGTTAATTACTAATTGTGTGAAAATTACTAGACTATCAGAAAACAAAATTAAATAAATGACATCATAGAATCATAGAATGGTTTGGGTTAGAAGGGACCTTGAAGATCATCTAGTTCCAAACCCATGCCATGGGCAGGGACACTTTCCACTACACCAGATTTTCTCAGGGCTCTGTCCAGCCAGGCCACTTACAAAACCAGGGATGGGGCATCCACAACTTCTCTGGGCAACCTGTTTCAGTGCCTTACCACCATCACAGTAAAAAGTTCCATCTTAATATCTAATCTAACCTACTCTCTTTCCATTTGAAGTCATTCCCCCTCGTCGTGTCACTCCAGGCCGTTGTAAAATGTCCCTCTCCATCTTTCCTGTAGGGTCTCTTCAGGTACTGCAAGGCTGCAATTAGGTAACTCCAAAGCCTTCTTTTCTCCAGGCTGAACAATTCCAATTCTCTCAGTATTTTTTCATAGGAGAGATGTTCCATCCTTATTTTGTGCATTAGTAGAGTATTGGTAGGCCTTTCCAGCAGAATACGTGGTTTGTTGTCAGCCCATGGCATTTAAGGCTGTTGCTTATGTTATGTGTTTTTAGTTTCTCCCTAGCGGGTGCTGTACAACATTGGGAACAACGACAGACCCGTGCACTGGCACTAACTACTGGCTGTTGGAAATATGTAATTGTCTTTTATATCTCAAGCATACTATTTCTCTCTCTGCCCCCACAACAACATACTCTTTCCTGCTTTTGCTTGTTCCTTCTTTTATGATGTTTAACACTACTCAAAACTGCCCCTGGTTTTCTTCCAGTGTCTATTGAACTTCACATAATTTGTAGATAACAGTTAAATCTATCTCCACCATAGGTTTACCTGGATTTCTGAGCTCCTCATTTATGTTTTTAGTCTTTGTTTCACTTCTAGTTCCTAAATATTACTACAAATACAGTGTACTGCTATTTCCACACTGCTGGTTTTCCTTTTCTCCTTATTTCAGAGAACTGCTAAGTGTGTGCTGTTCCAAAGTTTCTGCCGCGTGGGCAATTCTTCTTCTGTGGCTATTAACCTACAAGAGAAGACTGTTTTCAGCCTTTAGAGCGACTGCTTTCGTCCATACCATCCCAGATTTCCCTCAGGGTCTGCACAGGCAGTGCTGAGGCTGTCACTCGTGCATGCACATGGTTGCACGCGCTCGCACGTCACATCTGTGTGTGGACACCAGTGCAGGCTGCATTAGAAGATGTCCTCTGCACTTTGTCCCACGTTGCTCATCACACCAGCTCCATCCTCCAGCAATGTCCCTGCACTGGAGTGGCCCATCACAGCACTTGCATGCAGCAGCAACTCTCGACTAGCTAGGACGAAAGTGCTTCCCTGGTTACACTGAGGTTTCTTGGTCACAAATCTCACAGTCAGAGTGCCAACCAAGAAACAAAAATCCATGAAGGGAGAAGCAAAAAAGAAACAGACTGAAAGAAGAAATACTGTCCTGAGCGAACCATGACCGCAATGGGTTTGTGACAACTTTAATGCTGACAGATGTCGCTGTGAGCCGCTGTTGAGAAATGAAGACTTGCTCTTCGCATAGCATAGGAAAAGAGAGAGATCTTTATTATTTATTTCCAGCTTATATAGGTTCTTGAAAGGTCACTTAGATTAGTCAGTTCATAACCTCTCCCTAGGCCCGATTGGCTAGGTTCTAACTACACAAACCCGAAAAACTGTTTTAATAACATCTAAACTCTATCTTTGTTTATAGAACACAGAAAGAATAGAAAAAAAATTCCCACGGGAAAGGTCTGTGCTAGCCACAGACAGGTTTGGTGGGGGAGTGGGTTATGCAATCCTTCTGTGCTTTTTGTTTAGTACACAAGTTTGCTGCACATTTACAGTGAGAGGCATGCTCTGTTTTTTTGCCAAAATAGAAAGAAAACCAAGGCAAGACATATATAGCTCCTACACTCTTCTGAAGATGATTCCTTTCCATGATATTTTCTGGTCATCCTGTTCTTAAATCAGCTTCATTTTTGTCTATCCACTTTCAAATCAGTTAAGAGGCAAGGTAACTTCTCAAAGTGAGATGCAGTTGGCAAAATAGCGTTTAGACATTTTTTTCCTACTAACAAACAGACACTATTGATCTGAGGTCCATGAGGAACAACAAACATAGTCTCTTTATATTTGCCTACAGAGTTATTTGTCATTGCAAAGCTGGACTTTCACAATTCATCCTGAGTTAGCCCTGAGATTTGGCAAGAACTTGTAAATGATCTTCTGTAGAATAAATTTATCTGTATTACACCGAGACCAAGTCCTTATATGTTTAGAGGCATGAAGTAGGCCAACTACTTGTTACTAAATATGGAACATCTAAATACAGTTATGAGTAAGAAACTTTTGTCATTGGCTTATGTGATTTTTAGGAGGACTTTGAAAGTGAATAGCAAGTGTTACCTGTCAGCAGATTGACATAGAATGTTTTTTCTATTCCTTATTGGTATTCTTGCACTACAATTGACTCATACTGATGACATTGATTTAATGTGAAAGAAAATAAAGATCCCCAAACCAAAAAAATGGTTGTGTTCTAGAAATATTCACCACAATTTTTAAGTTATATTTTTCACAGACATTTAAAGAAACTAAGGTCTAAAATGTTGCCATTTATATTCTTTTCGTACCAGTTTGAGATATTCTGTAACAAAAGATTTAATCAATCTATAATTTACATGCTTTCATTGGCTTTCTATACTTTAATAAGATGTACTAAGGATGTTGATTTAAAAACTATAGCAAAAAAATAAAATAATTTAAATATTTAATGCTTTGTGTTTCTTTCCTTTCATAACCATACAACTGTCTAGTGTAGTTGGATTGAAGAAACTTTAAGTTAAGAAAAGGTACAAATATCAATTCCCAGTCTGTTTTTACTCTATAATAGTAATCCACTGCTACCATTTAGAACAGTGACTTCTAAAATATTTTCTGCATTTTTTATGTGTGTTTATGATAGCTTAAACCAAGTTAACAGTCCCTAGGAAAGCTCTGCTACAGAGGAAATACAAACTTTCTGGAGTTATAATTTTCATTCCTCCTTTTTTCTACCACAATCTGTAAAGTCTAGCTGGAAAGTGAATACCGAAGGCGGCATCAGTAGAAACAAGAAATGACAGTGACAACAAATCCATGAAAAGGGAACTGGTGCTATGTCATGGACTACTCCATCAGGCTTTTATCTCAAGGCATTAGTAACAATATTTATATTAGTAGGATAAAACAGAAGTCTTTTTTCTGCTATCAATTCCTTCCTTAGTAGAATTAGCATTATCTGTAAAGCAAAAGCAGCCTTCTTGTCTCCATGAGAAGGGCTTCTGCTGAGGAGGAGACAGAGGAAGGCAAGCTGAAACAGCTGCTCTCATCAGCCCTTTACATTTGCATGTCCTCCAGCATCCCAGTCACTGATCCTGCAGTTTCATGCCATACTTGGTTACAAAACCAAAAGAAATTAATGAAAGTTCACTCCAATATTAAAGGAATCTGCATCTAAGAGTAGTTATAAAGGATTAGTGGATTAAACAGACAGAATTTACAACTTGCACCTCCTTTTTCCTGTTTCTCCTTTCACATGCACACCCTGTGACTGGACAGCAATACCTACATCAACTGGAGACTTTGAACCAACTGAATACTCCACAGGAGCACGTCAGAAAGGACTTATTGAAAAACTGGTGAAAAGTGACTTGTATTTGATTAACACTACGTGCTATATTCAGGTGTAGGCTGTGGGAGATCCTAGTGACTTTTTGGACAAGGCAAAATAGTTTTTGTGTTTTAAAGGATTTCTAGCGTTTCTAAGGGTAATCGTTCAAATCATTGACAAATCGTTGACTTGTCGATCAGTCATTTTTCTGAGGGTTTACAATTTTCCCAATGAAGAGGACAGTGCGGGTGAATTTATCCAGAATCACCAGGAGAAATGGTCTGTTGAATCTGACTCGAGGCGGGCGAGGAAAATCCCCAGATCTCCAGGTAACCTCCTTCACTGTGGCCCCGGCTGCCTCAGTACCATTCTCATGAACATTCAGCATGGCTTTGTGGATTACCTGCAAGGAGCAAAGCAAAACAGCCTCCAGCTGACAATCCAGCAAGAAGAGAGCACACTGCCACCCTCTTCACTTTGGCCAGCCAAAGGGAGCCCTGCCTGGAGCAAGACTGAGCAGCAGCAGCTTCTGGGAAGGTCATCACCAGCCGCTCCCATTCCCACCACAGCATCAACAGCCATCACACCACCCAGCCATCCTCCTTCACTGCTTCTGCACAGTAACCCTCAAACTGCAGGCAGCCAAAGAGCACTCAAGATGACTGATGACAAGAAACTCTGGAAGCAAAGAAACCTGGTAATTTAGCCTAGACTCAATTTTGTCTTTGGCAGCTTCATGTATTATTGTGAATTTACCCTGTCATCTAGCCGAAAAAAATATCTTTTTGAGAACACTAGGAGGACAGGAATAATAGCCTTTTGCCCTCTGTAGGAGGAATTAGAGGAAATTTTACCAAAGCTAATGCACTACATTTAGATAATTTTGTTTAGTAGCCAAAAGAACATTTAATTATATGTATGTTTTCATCCTTGTCCTCCAACCATGCCTTCTAACCCCTTGTAAGCGTGTTTGGCTTCAGGTTTATGAAAGACAGGGCTTTTTTGCCTCCAGACTGGCAGCTATTGATGATTGAATGATGCTTCAGAGAGACTGGGATAAGCTTTTCGTGGGATATTAATGTCAGGTTCCTGGGAACAGGCAAATCCTGTGGTTGCTTTCACATGCTGACTTACTTTTGAAACTGTCAGTCCAGGCTCCTCAACAATCCCTGAGAGATCAGCTTGTTCAGTAAACAGATCGACCATACCCATTTGTTTTACTATCTTTTTCACATCATAGGTACCATAAAGAGAAAATTTTGGAATGTGCAGATGTATTTTTCTGTAACAAACAGCACAAATAGGGACAAATTATCATCTAGGCAACACTGCTCAATGGCTTCAGTATATTGACATTTCACATTTGTTTTTCTAAATGTTTACAGTCTTCTCTCAGGGTTCAGATAGCACTTCTGATCAGGTTAGCTACACAATGTGAAGGGTTGGAACAGAGTAAGCCACTGCAGTGGGGTTCAAGGAGTGGGAAGGAAGACAGCTATACCAACTCAGTGGCAAACAGAGCTACTACTGCCAGGTAGGAGGGCTTTTTCACAAGATTGTAGCTAGCTGACCTAAGGCTGTTCAAGTACACAACAGGGCCTAGGCCACTGCAGAAATTGCTGCAGTAATGGTGAATTAATTCACTTTTAAACAGAATACCCTCAACACCCTATCATCCAACAGCTACTCCGTTGTAGTTTCTCAACGCTTGTAGGAAACAAGGGTCTGTTGATTTCATCATGGTGCTAATTTTTGGTTGAACCAGGACCTTAACCCAAGATGAATCCCAAGTTCAATGACCTATTTGTTCACTAGCCACATTTCATTTTCATTTTCATTTTCCAGCTGAGAAAAGGGAAGTCCATCACAGAGGAACCAGTATAGAGTTCAGTCAAATAACCTGTCCTTTAATGTTTTGTCTTGGTGAGACAAACACTACTGATCTGTAACATGGTCACTTCTCACCTTAGCAAAAAAAGCTTACCTGTCTTGGAGGGACTTTTCCCATTTAGTTACAGTTCTTTTCAAGAGGGCATCTTCCACCTGCTTCATCTTCCCTTCATCAGGCAAAACAAATAATGCTGCAACATCTCCATTGTAAGGTATCTGAACCAGCCAACAGGACAGCTCTTCATCAAAGTAATTTCTGTAGTAACCCTTTCGATACATCATGTCAACTTTTACAGATGTTTTCTGATCCACGAAAAAATCTTCCTGTCTTGTCTGTGCTGTACTGAAGGGTTTCTCCCAATGGGCTTATGACAAAAATAAAATTTATTCAGTGGAATACAAAGAGGAATGGTCACAGTGAATAAAGCAGGACCTAGTCCCACAGCCTTCCTTTCATTAGAGCAAATATCCTTTTCATGTTACTGCATCCTCAGGTGTTACAGCATTGTATCTTTTTTTTAAGGACATAAAGACAATTACAGACAGATAATACTGAAAACACTATCTTTCACTACAACATGAGTCTATGATCACATGACAGAATAAACCAAAATCAAAGAAGATATTTGTTTTAAAGTTTCATTAAAGCAGGTAAGGACATATTTTTACTGACAACAAATATACATGTGTTTATAGCAATACCTTCCAGATACTGAACATGATTTCCTCTCTTTAAAATATTTTAACTACATTATTTTCTCTTTTCATTCTCTATAAAAAGCATTACCTTTGCACCCTTTGATATATCTTACCTTTAAAGAAGACATAGTTAACGAGAACCATTGCAGTCAGAGGATCAAGATTTTCCACTAGCTTAACAATTTTCCCATTTGTCTTTTCCTTGATATAACTGTTGATCTGACTCTCAGCACCAACAGAGTTGTTAAAGTCAGTAGAAAAGACTTCAGATTCATAAAAGCTTTTGACATCTTCCAAGAACTTCTGTAGTGGTTTTAGTGTCTCTTCTATAAAAAGGGCATTGCCCAGGCTCAGCTGTAACTCACTGTCTGAACGGTTCAGCACGTGGAGGAGTTGGCAAAAACCTTCATGTATTTCCTGCTCCTGAGTCTTTTTCAGGTTAAAGGCAAGCCCTTCCAGAATCTGTGTCAGTGTCACAGCCTTGGCACCAAGTGCCAGCATTGCAAAGGAAGCAGATATGCTTATGGGTGAAAAGAAAATATTTTTGTCCATTGCTTCAGATGCGACCAGCTTGTAAAAGGAAAATGCAAAGTCAGCATTACTGAAAACGAGTTTGACAAAGGTTTTGTTCTTAAGTGGAGAAGCTCCTTCCCACTGAGAACTGTGTCCTGGATAATGTGTCCCTTTAGCATCATCCTGCTTATTACGGTAGCGAGGATGCTGATGACACAGGGCAACAGTATACAAACCAACCAGCAATAAACACAAGGAGAAAGTGGGCTTCATTTTGCTTTCAGCTGTTTCTGGAAAAGAAATAGACATGCAAAACATGTCATGGAAACTAATTTGTTCACACTGTGTCCTCCAGTAGAGTAAAATGATGCTCTCAGAACACACCTGTTCTCCAAAGTCCCCCACATTCATAATTCACATTTCTGAGGCATGCCTGTGTTCCCTGGAAAGAATACGCCTCCTCATTCACTCTTTATTTACATATAGTTTATTTCTCTTTCAAAAGAGGTAATTTAAAACTTTTAAAAGTTTATTAACTTTAATATTAGCATAGTCTTTTAAAATTTGTAATTAACTGGAAGCCTATGACCTTTTCCCCAGAGTAACTGGCATGAGTGGGTTTTGTACTCAGTACTGCAGGAAGATTGCTGCAGCTCTGTTAGACTTCCTCAATTCATCAAATAATTAGAGAATTTAACCTGTATTAAACAAAAAATGTGATATAAGCATAGCTCATACTGTCTAGAACCAAAATTACAAAATACTCTTAGAGTTTCTTCAAAGAAGAAAGACTAGATCATTGGTCTTTGTGGTATCAAAGTCTGTAGGCATTTCTATTGTTTCCAAACCAAATTTTTACTTTATTATGTGAAGTATCTTCTTTACTATTGGTTCTTTCTGGCTTTTGAAATGTTTTGGCTTTTTTTTTATAACAGATATATTCCCTTTTTTTGCATATACAAAAGAATCACTCCCAGGCAACAACATAACCCCCCCCCCCAAATGAGGTGTCCAAACAATCCAAGGGAAAACTAAGAGGGTACTTACAGTGCTACAGTCTGGTCTTGTCTGCTCCTTCTTCTCTTCAGTGCCATTGAACAGAGTTAAGCAGAGCACCCTGTTAATCATTAATTAGTTCAAATAAAAATTGACTGTGAGGATGCACAACAAGCAGTAATGACATTGGGTATTTTGGACAATTTGTCTAACCCAGATAAACGCGAACAGTGCTGGGTGATGGGGCTGCAGACAGGAAGGAATGGAGCAGAGATTGTATCTCCAGTTGCTTCCATGCTCGCGGATTGACAGGAGGAACCTGCTGCTGTGAGTGTTTGGCAAGAGAGCCACGGCCATATCCTTCATGGCTAGAGCTGAAAGCTGTGATTTGGGGCGAGGGCCACCCCTTGCCTGGGTCTGGCTGAGCCAGCACAACTCGCATCAGACCGCAGCGTCCCTGCCAGAATGCCCTCTTTGCTTTGTCCTGGGGGCACTGCCGGAGCCATAACCTCTCTGGCAGGGCTTCAAAATAGGGTTTGGATTTAGAAAGTCCTTCTGCCTTGCTGTATACCTCAGTCACAACCTTCGACACTGTGTTCAATTGTTTTGGGGATTTTCTTATGCAGAGCAGGCTGTGTGTGATTGGTGAAGAGTCTCTAAGTTTCTTAGGAGAGTAATATGTGACAATATCACTCTAGTGAGACATTTACAATCAATACAGTTGTTTACTCATTGCTGTTGGCCATCACCTGGGACTGACTGTTTGGGGAACTGGGGAAGAGTTTTCACCTGGCTTTTTAGAAAATATACAACAAAACCACCACTGCTCAGAAGCAGGACTGACTGCAAAGAGAAATGTGGTCAGAAACAGACATCTTGTTTCCTCAGGTTAATCTTCTGTATCATAGGCAACTGAAATGGACATGAGGAGGACACAGAACAAGCTGCCAATTCACCTTTCATCCAGTACCAAAGACATGCTGGCATCACTGGATGATATTCAGAGTTGAATATTATATCTTAACAAATCACTGAAGGAGAAACTAAGGCAGAAAATGAACTTTTTAAACAGATCTAGTTGCCAGCATGTCCCTCTCTGCAAGCTCCCAAGCATTTGGTTTCTGACCAGCACCCCCAGACTATATCAGATATTGAAATGCCCCACATGAGGTGTTCAACATCTCTGAATGAGAGCACAGTGGTGGAGAGCAGTGCTTAGGAAGCTGAAGGCAATACTGAAAAGGGAACTGGACTTTCTTCCTCTCAATGTCAAATCCAGGCTCTTGTCCTGTGGTTGTTTTACATGGCTGCATAATGAAGCAGCAAAACAGGACAGGGCATACCCTTTTCATTTTGATTCAGCATTTGCTTACTAACCTAGGGGCTGAAACACCGGATCACTTGATCTGGATACAAGACCCTCAAACCATTCTTCTACTTGAGACAATCAGACCCAAGTCATCCTCTTGGCTCACATGTGGGCTGCCAGAGGTTGACGAGAAGGCGAGGGGAAAGGCAATTCACAGCTTCCCTTCAGAGGATCTGCTCCTTAAAAATCAAATAAAATATAAAACTACTTTTGTGAGGTGTAGATAGTTGTGTCTGAATAATTGTACGTGTTTTCACCTATCTGTGAAAGACATGTATGTGAATACACACACCTCTAAGTATTCATAGTAGTGGAAAAAGTTCATCTAGTAAGTGTAATGTGTTAATGTAATAATACATGCACAAATCTGGCAGACAGGAAACTTGGGTTATCCTCTGATAATATCCAATTTGAATTTCCAATTCAAATAGAAGAAGAAACAAAGGTCCTAGGAATTGTTTCTGAATATGGTAACTGATTGACAAAGATGTGGAATTGTTATTAATTCTAGTCATAGCAGTGTGCGAGTAGTTCTGCTAAAGAGAATCATTACCTTTGTTAAATCAGAACTTATGGCAATAATAATTAATACATTCTGATTTGAACTGAAAAAAAGAAGAAATGCTATCTCAAATTACTTGTGATATTTTGATAACAATCACCTCAAAACATTTTTAAGAGCTTTGAAGAATTGCACATTTGGTAGATTTTATATGCAATTGTTTTAAACATTTTTTTTACTAAAAGCTAGTAAAAATGAGGGTGTTCTTTTCCATCCTGATATGAAGTAGTGTAAAGGGGCATATTCTTTTCTGATGACAGATTGTCTGAGAGAGCTAGTGTCTCTCAGCCTGATTATTAACAGCCTAATCAACTTATTTAATTATCTTTCTTTTATTAATTTTATAATTTCATTTACATCTGAAAGTGATTCTCAGATTTAAAATATTTTTATATCACTTAATATTAGAATAGAAAAAAATTCAAATCACACTTGTTCCTCATGCATGGAGAGCACTTTCTGGGGAGGGTGCTAATGTAGTGGAAGGACACAACACATTGCTTTCTGGAGCCCTTAATAGGGAGTCTGTCCGTCTCACCTGGGTAAACACAGGTATTTTCCAAACTTTTCTATTGTATTAACTCAATTTTCCCTCAATAGGAAAAGCCTGAGAGTGGCAGTGCAAGAGATGGTTGAGAGGTCAAGGACTTTTTTTAGTCTGTCTCTTTGGGATGGGCTTAAACATTCTCCACAAAAAGCGCTCTCAGCCCTGGTCTTTTATGCAGGGGAACACCAGGAGGAGACGCATGAGGAACAAATACAAGTTGCTTCGCTGTTCATCATGCTCATAGCATTTTAAAAGCAAAACCTTTCTTCCTTGTGTCAAAAAAAGCATTTACAATGGAGGATGAACATACTGAGGAGGAACCCGCATACTGTCTCCTGTAAGTTCCCATTCCCAACTCTTCCCCATTCCTCATCTGCCTCCAACCAAGTGCCCTACATTTGCACCTTGGTCCTGCCTTTCCTCAGTCCACCAGTGATCTGGGCTCCCTGAAAAAGGGGTTGCTTAGCAGGGGTTACTCTTGCGAAATATATAACAAACACAACATGAAATGGAAAAGCAGTGTGTGCATTATCTGCCTGGGAAGTTCATGGTTTGTAGGCTGCATTGTGGATAAAGGTACATTTTTTGAAGAAAAGCCATACTGATCATCTGGAATTTGTGTCAGGAACACGAGGAACAAGTAGTTTGCTGGTACGCCTTTGGAATTGCAGCATCACCCTGCAGTGTGCTGCTCTACATATACTGCCTGTGTGTGCAGAACCATCCTTTTTACCAGCACAGAACTTGGCTCCTACATGCTTCGTGTGATGGTCTGTAGCTCTAGCTCCAGCTGTGGTAATGGAACACAGTCTCCCTTTGCCCAGTTTCCGCCACAAATCAGTTTTGCCTTCTTTATGCCCTCTGATTTGTCTCTTTCCAGTGCTGAAAATTTTTCACCTCCAACAGGAGCTGTTCCAGACCTTTGATTAACCTTACTATTTTTTCTGAAGATTTACTAGTTTTCATTTATCCTTCTGTTATTATAGGACCATGCGTGGATGCCCCAGAGATTTAGAGGATTTGCTATGTGATTTGCTCTTTTTTTGTTTCCCACTAATTTCTAATATTTAATTTGCCTCCTCCCCTACTGCTGAGCTGATCTGTATATGCATTAATTACCGGAACACCAAACCACCACACCATCAATTTGGTGTGACAGCAGTCAGTTCAAGTGCAGCATTTTCCAAACCTGCAGCTAAAACTTAGCAAGAAAATCAAATTCCCTATCATCACAGTAACAAGCCAGAAAGATACTGTTCTTTCTGGTTTGAAAATTAGTCAGAATTTGTCATGTCCATTCCTTTATTTTACCAGGAGATGGTGGCACAGGGCTCCTTTTCCTGTAATCCCCAGAACCTGAGGCTCCATGCATAACATTTCTACTTGCAGGAAACAGTGTAGAAGAAACACACTGAAAGGTTGGCTTCTTGCAAGGATCTCACTCATAGCTGGTATACTGATATAATAACATTTTACTAGGAGAATTTGCCCAATGGACCTTTTTCTCTTGGTGTAAAAGAACCCTTCTAATGCAAATAACTAACTTTTAAAATGACAAGTTCACCAGAAAATAAAAGTTCTTATTTTGAAATGAAATTGTCTACCCAGAGAAACCTCTTGGTATTAAATTAAATTTAAATTGATGTCTTATGTTCCATATTTTTTTGATGCAAACATGGCCTTAATCAAGCACTAAGAAAATCCCTTATGTAGATATTTTGGAACTACACTTGAAGTTTATTGCTCCCAAAGCCAGATAGAAATTATTAGGGCTAAACTTTGCAAAGTGTTATCATTTTTTATTGTACAACAGATTAATATTGTTGGCATCAGTAAAGAAGCAGAAGGAAAATCAACTAGCTGAATGAATATATTCAATAAAATGAAATTTATTGTATGATTCTATTCCTCATATCCCTTTTCTTACACAAGTCTTTGAGACTCTAAGATTTTAGGATTTTGAGAATTCTGACGGATCACTCAGATGGTTTAATTCAGCAACTCTCTTCCCAGTTTCAATGAAGGGGAAATACGAGGCTATGTGGTTCCCTTAGCCTCTGCAGATCACAGCCTGGCAGGTCAGCACGATTCCATTTCCATCAATGACTTACATTAACATGCCTCCACAGGACACTTTGGGATCTAGGATGTACCTACACAGGCTTTCTGTCATGGTTGCTGCACCATCTTTCCCAACCTGCCAATCTAAGAGTGTACAGAAGTGCTGGAGCATATTTGCTTTTGTTTGATGCCTCTTCTCAGTCACTTTTGGTACCACTGTGAATATGTCATGGCTATGACACACAGCACAATCACAGGCATGGGCACGTGCTGGTAGTCTTTGGCTGGGCCACTGAGACACAAAATGTCTTCAAATTTCACCTATAAGATTTACCAAGAGACACAACTCACTCGTGAAAGATAGAGGAACAGAATATAAATTCTAGTAACTGTCCCTTGAATATGTAAGTTATGGTATGGCTTTTTGACGACTAGAGAATCTGCATCTGTGAGGGCAGCAAACCCAATAGCATTCGTACACGTTTTAGGACCTATTACATCTTTTGTCTCCTCTATGCACAAAAGTTTTCTCCTGCTATAAGGTTCTTTCCTGGCTGCAACCATCTCACGATGCCTACAACACTTAGGTTGGACTCGATAATCTTGGAGGTCTTTTCCAGCGTTAATGGTTCTATGACTCTGTGATCTTGTTTTATGCTGTTTTTTCCTTTCCAACTTTTTTCTTCATCAGAGCATCTCCCATGTGGTCTGTTTTTCCTACATGAAATATGGTAAACAGTGTAATAACTTTTCCTTAATAAGTTATTTGCCCAAGTCAAAGTCTTCTTCAAACCTTCCATATGAGAATCACATTGCTGTTAACAGTTTTCCAATGATAATGAATATATTCTTGTTTAGTAAAGTAATAAATAATAAGAATTATTTTTACAGCTGGCTTATGGAAAAGAAACTGAATGCAATAAAAAATAAGAGAAATAAAGACTCATTTGTGTAAATAAGGTTCATTCACTTGTAATAAATTCATCTCCAGCACTAGGACTGAACTGAAAAGGTACTTTCATAATTGAAATTCTTTTTTGCAAGAAACCACCAAAGTCATTTGCGGAAACATCAGGTGAGTTTGTGTAACCAGAGTGTTAATCATATCAAGGACATTTACATGAAACAGATGAATTACAGTTTTCTATAAAATTGTTAGTCTAAGGAAAGTACAGTTACCAAATTATTTAAAAATGGATTCACTGTTATACCTGGGACTGGGAACTTAATGAAGGATATTTCCAGATTGGTCTTTGGTGGCTAACAGTTTAAAGGCAATGAATGATATCATACATATGCTGTGTTTACCTCTAATGAAAGCAGTCCCATGCGAGTAAGGGCAGATGTGCAGTACCGAATCAGGAATGTAGTATGGATGTGTAAAATTTGAAGGATGTGTTACAGGACTCAGAGATGCATAGTCCATGGTGGTCTTCATGCTTTTTTGCTCTCAATAATTTGCACTTGTTCTAACTCCCACTGCAATGAATGTTTAGAATGTTCAAGTGAAAAATGCATTTAAGAATGTTCGTGTTTCTCTCGCACTTTTTCTGTGATTTGAAATCCTAGTGCCTCTGTGCTTTGGAGACATGACTTGAATGCTGGATTAAGGATTAACACTCTCTGAGGTTTTTTCATATCTCCAAAGCTACCAAGACTCATGTTAAAGATGAGTAGCTGGGTTCTCAGAATCCCCATCCAAAACCTACCTGCCTGGAAACTATCACAATCATCTGTTTTTTAAGAGTTTAGTGATTCTCTGCCTGAAGTTAGTGTGAGTACAAGGAAAATGCCTGCAGCTTTTGTTGCACTGAATCTACTGAAACATTTAGAATAGGGTTGACTTCCAACCTGTTCAAATTCCCATTTCCTTGCAATAATAGCAGTGATCGTGGGCTGTGCAGATGACATGGCTGTGGGGAGAGGGAAGATGTGCTCATTCAAGGTATTCCAGATACCAAGGCTGAGGGTCAAATTGCATAGCTGGGAATAAGAAAGTCCAAAGTACTGGTAGCATCCAAATGGCAGGGTTTATGTGAGCTTCTGATGCTTCTGTAACTATCTAAATCTGTGCCTTTTAGCATTAAGTCAGCACCTCTCCTTACTGCTGAAAGGAAAGCACACTGCAATAGCCCTGCAATTCCACTGCTTCGTGTTTTGTAACAACATTCTACATGGACTCTGCCATGCGGCAAAGCAAACAGAGAGTTACTGACAGAAAATATCCCATCATCAAGCAGAGTCCCACTGGACCATAAACAAGGTCAGACAGAACAAACTTACAGTCTCCCACATGGCTCGTAGGCTGCCAGGAGAAGTTTGGCACTCGGGTCTGCCAGGGCACAGCTAGGCTGCCTTCCAGTGGCCCAGCCCTGTGGGCCTGTTTTCCCTCGCAGGGGTTCTCAGCTGAGTTACAGTCTCTCTAGGTAAGTCCTTTTCCTCATAACTTCCCATGTGTCAGATCATGGCTCACAGACCCGCAGCAGGCTGTTTGTGTTGGATGTTTATGATAGGTGGTCACATACTTCACTGTAAGCTGTATTATCCCCTTCTGCTGACTGTCACTGCAGGAAGACAGGTGGATTAGGTTATAAAGGTTATAACTTTAAGCTTATAAAGAAGGTCTAGTTTTCAGTCAGGGCTTAGTTTGGATCCAGCTGCCCCAGAGGCTGAGAGAACGCATGAGTGGGAATTGCAGAGAAATACTGAAGGGTGTTAATAAAGACATCTCCAGATGAATGAGCGACACCATAAAATGTGTGTTTACCACAGATTAAATATGCAGTCCCTAAATTTTAGTTATTTATGTCTATCAGAATCCTTCTGTTTTTCTCTACCTTTAATAATACTAATAGAATGAAGAGGGTTCCCTATCACATATTAAGACGAAAAAAAGCTGCAAGGACAAAGTAGACCAAGACAGACTTTATTGGAATTAGGAAAAATTAGGAAATGGAATTAGGAAAAAATACTCCATCTCCCTACAAAAGGGTTGCAGAATTGTCCAGTTCCTAAAGAACATTATCAGAACTGTGCTGAGAGTAATATCAGCCAGGTATGTTCAGTGCCCAGGCTCTATAGATCTTCATATTGTGAACTGTAGGCATTTTTCTGATTTTACTGTATGTTTGGCACAAGATTTATTAGTTTCCTGTCCCCTACACACCCTCTCCTTCTAGAGGGATTTAGGATGATCCGTCTTCCTACCCTCGGTCCCTGCCACAACTCAGGTCAACCTGCTGGTCTGGAGCACAAAGTTGCTCAGCTGGAGGAAAACTGTAGAGAAGCCTCACACTTTGGCAGATAACTCCCAAAACAGCATTCAGAGGTATCCCATTTTATACTTTTGCTAGTAGCAGCCATTCTTCACAATCCAGTATGGAAACTACCAATGCAGCTGTCGTCCTGACATCTCAAACCCAAAGGCCTGGGAGGTAGATGGGGAAGGAAGTTGCTCCATGTGTGATTTCCCAAAGCTTTTGCTCTGTCCTAGCAACCATGAGATTTTTCCTAACTTCTTTCCCTTTAGCAACAGGCCAAGAACCTGTTTTTCTGCCACCACACTTTGATAAAAATCTCGTGGGTCTGATAAAAATCTCCCCATCCTACCTTCTAAACAGTCCTGGTGCACAGATTTATCAGGATGGGATCTTACAGGAACTGCTCCCAGCTCCTGTTGCGTTTGTACAGGCACTGCCGAGCAGGCTGCCTCGCAGCACAGCAAATTATCATAGATGTCAGCTCTCTAAAAGCTGCTGCTTTGCACAGGGCTGTGGCCTCTCCCAGCCCCCTGAGTGATGGCATCCTGCCTCATGAGGAGCAGTAGCTCAGGGCTTCCACCGAGTTCTTGCCAGTTGGAGCAAAGGGACTCATACAAGGCAGCAATCTCCAAGTCCCGCTGAGCCAGAAGCACAGCTCCCCATACACCAACCCATCCTACAAACACCAATGGGCCCCTGTAAAGCACCTCCGTGTAAGCTGGGCCAAGTTTGGGACAACAGGTCAGAAGGCCAGAGAGGTGTCCGGGGTGGGAAGCTCGTTTGTTGTTTGGGGCTTGCATTACCTTTGCAGTGCACAAAACACACTGCCAGGATCACTGTAGAAATGAGCAGTGTACATTCAGAAGCCTCATCTTCCTAGTATGGAGGCTCAACTCCACTTGCAAAAGATGTACCCAGAATCAATATGCAATGGCATGAAAGCAGTGCAGTGAGATAGAAGCTGTCAAACTTAGCCTCTTCTTGAGACAGCAGCTGTGCAATAAATGGTTTGCTATAGAGTTTAGCCTCAGTGCTCCTCTGCAATGAGAGTGGGTGATCTACAGACCCACAACAGCAAGAAAGTGTTTAGGTATTTCTTGAAAACAGGTTTTAGCCAAATAGGCACATAAAGAGAGAATGTGAAGAATTGCAATTTCTGTATGAGAAAAGTTGCACTCGTTTAACAGCTTTAAGATATATTTTACTGGTATCCGCTATGTTAGTGAGAGTGACTGAAGGTATTGTTTTTAAGACATTTATAGAATGATACAAGAGACTGGAGTAATTCCTTAAGTGATATACTTAAATTACATTGCATATTTTATTGATCATCCACAGCTGATCAATTATTCATGAATGACATTTTTCACAGACAATTTGACAGTTTATGCTATGCCTAATGTCACTATCTCTTAAAGTTTTTTGCTGACCTTGTGGAGTGGAAAGAGGCACTTACAGTAAGAGCTTCATCAGAACAAGTCTATTGTTGCAGGGATTATTCTCTTCTTTTTTGTCAATGATTTCTTAAGATGTCCTAGGCATAGAGTTGGAACATGTGAGAAAGAACAGGTTGGTTGAGGATAAACAGCAGCCTAGGCAGCAAAGAGTGATGTAAGGAGGAAAGGACTCTGGAGGACCAGCTCAGGTGAATACTGGAGAAGACATAGTAGAATTACAAGACTTGTTACCTATTGGGATAAAGCTTTTGGTGAGTAATCCAGAACTGAAATGAGGACAAAACTCCTTAGCAGAGAGAATTCACTTTTAAAGATAACAACATACTTTAAGAAAAAGTTATCTTCCATGAAAAATTTGGAAAATGTATTAAGAAGTTGAATTTCTGTGCTGGTTTGACCCTGGTTGGATGACAAATGCCTTCTGAAGTCATTCCATCTCTCCTTTCCTCAACTGGAAAATGAAGAGAAAAAATGAAAGGTTCATGACTTGAGATAAGGATAGGGAGAGATCACAAACTGATTACTGTCACAGGCAAAACAGACTCGACTTGGAGAAATTAATGGAATTTATTACCCATCAAAATCAGAGGGGGATAATGAGAAGCAAAAAAAATCTTAAAAACACCTTTGCCCCAACTCAGGGAGAAGGGCAACAGGGGTTATGGTCAGTTCATCACATGTTGTTTCTGCTGCTGCTTCCTCCTCAGGGAGAGGAGTCTTCCCCCTGCTCCAGTGTTGGGTCCCTCACACAGCAGACATTCCTCCACAAACTTCTCCAGTGTGAGTCCTTCCCATGGACTAGAGTTCTTTATGAACTGCTCCAGCATGGGTCCCTTCCCCAGGATGCAATCCTTCAGGCACAGGCTGCTCCAGCGTGGGTCCCCCCGGGGTCACAAGTGCAGCCAGCAAACCAGCTCTAGAATGGGCTCCTCTCTTCATGGGTCCACAGGTCCTGCCAGGAGTCTGCTCCAGTGTGGGCTTCCCACATGGTCACAGCCTTCTTTTGGACATCCACCAGCTCCCGAGCGGGCCTCCTCCATGGGCTGTAGGTGGATCTCAGCTCTCCCCTGGACCTCCATGGGCTGCACGGTGACAGCCTGCTCACCATGGGCTGCACCATGGGCTGCAGGTGGAGCTTGGCTTTGGCGCCTGAAGCACCTCCTCCCCTCACTCTTCACTGACCTTGGTGTCTGGAGGATGGTTTCTCTCACTTATTCTCACTCTGCACCCCTCTGGCCTCAATTACTTCTGTGAAATAACTTTATTCCCTTCTCAAATGTGTTACCACAGAGGTGTTGCTATCATTCCTGATTGGCTCAGCCTTCAGCAGCAGCAGATCCATCTTGGAGCTGGCTGGCAGTGGCTCTGTTAAATATGGGGGAAGCTTCTGGCAGCTTATTAGTGAAGCCACCCCTATAGGCCCCCCACAGGCCCCCGCTACCAAAACCTTGCCATGCAAACCCAATACAATTATTCAGCTGGGGAAAATGTTACATTTTAAAAGTGTCAGTTGATGGTGATTTTTTACAATGTTTTTTGCTTATTAATTTGATAAAGAAATTTCTCATTTACTTCTGAATATCCCTCAATCAGACACTACTTAGTAGCACTACCTAGCCCAAAACTGCAAACACTGTAGCCATTATAACTCATACCCAGTATCAGTATGCCAAATAACCCAGCAATTACTCATTAGTAGGATCAACAATTTTCCCCATGAAAAGTGTGGTGCCAGTTTGTTTGTCAGAGATCAAAATAAGGAAGGGCCTGTTGAATTTGATGGTATAAGAAGTATAGGAAATTCTGGTGAAGATTATGGCAGTTGCTCCTGCAGCCTCAGTTCCAGCCTCATCAACTTCCAGCAAGGCCTTGTGAATTGCCTGCACAGAATAGGAGAAAATGCTGTGGTTTATATATGGGACAGGATGCAGGAGTAAAATAAATTGTCTTCTTATGGAATATTTAGGAGAAGAAAGAAGTAATAAATCCAGTGGATGAAACTCTATTTTATGATAAATCTCCAACAGTTTGAAGCAGGTGTATTTTCTATGCCAGGACTGAGCAAGGAGGGCCAAAAATTAGCATGGACTCACTGTAAATGTATTCTCGCCAGTGCTGAGTAGAAGGGGATAAAAAGACCCCATGTACAAGCTATTTTATTTTCTTTGATGGTTTGGACTTCTACTAGAAATGCTTTCTCTTATTTCAAGGTTAATTTAAAACTGCTATCTAAATGCTAATGCGGGGCAGTATTTGGCATCTTTAGCATTAAATCGTATCTCAAACTGACATGGTCAAATTCTGCTACTGGAAACTGGAGATTTCCTGAAAACGTTGAGAATATTAAAAAATGAGATATTAATCAACACAAATATCATAATGAACTCCTCATTTGTAGTTTACGTGACACAATTTCATGTAAACTATTATATTCCGGTGCCAAGAACTCATTTAATATGTTGTCCAATTTTTCTATGTATTTAATATGCAGGTTTTTAGTAGCAGCATTAAAGTAATACAAAAGGGAGCTGGCAGATTCTTTCTGTAAAAAAGCACAATTACTGAGCAAGCCCCTACATGTCACTGTGAGTTTTACCTATAATTTCAGTAATATAAAGAAGGAAATAAAATCTTTTAAAATCTCAGACACAACTGATCAGAACAACCAACCACCATCCCATCACCAGCTCTGTCTACTTACTTTTGAAACCTGGAGATCGTGATTGCCACTAATTCCAGACAGATCAGCATTACCTGAGAACACTTCAGTAATGCCCATTTGTTCAAACAGGGTTTTAACGTTGTAAGACCCACTAATAGAAAACTTTGGTAACTGCAGATTTAATCTCCTGTTGATCAAAGAAAACAAAAGAGCAGTGAGCCCTTGCGGCCTCGTTTCACCCAGCAGGGTGGATAGTACGCAACTCAGCAACGCTTGAAAGCATAATTCTGATTGCAAATTTGTTTGATGGTAGCCTTTGTATTCCTTGAGCAATTTTGGCATCCTGAGAGATGCACCATCTTCTTGTATCTACATTCTCTATTTGATTTTGGGAAAGAAACAAATTTCTTCATTGCCACTCTTTCATCCCCCTGCTACATATGCAGCTAGTAGACTTTTTTGTCTAGAGGGTTACAGAGAGTAAGCAGACCACTAGTAGAAAGCGTAAAGTAAGGGAAAAAAAAGATAAAATCTAAGACATTGTGAAGGAAATTAATTGTGTTAACACCATGAAAGAAGAGGTAAGGAGTCAAAAAGTAGCCAAGCAAGTTTTGAGGCAGCTGTTACAATGCTGTGACCCTTTCTGTCAGGTCACAGAGCCCGCAGTTTCTTAGTGATTATGCTCTGCTCTGACTCATTTAGGGAATTGCTTAAAACTTCTCTTTATGAAATCAGGACATTATGTCCAGTAGGAGGTAATCTGAAATTGGCATTTTCTCTCAAAAACAGTGATGTATCCTCATATATAGCAATCAATATACCTATAGTTACCTGCTCACAAGTTTGCTATCCCATTTACAAACAGTTTCCTTGGAGAGAGCTTCTTCCACTTGCTTCATCTTTCCGTCATCAGGCAGAATAAGCAATGCTCGTGCAGTGCCCTGGTAAGGCAGCTCTACCACCTCGCAGGAGAGATCCTGATCGTAGTAACGCTTTGAGATACCATCACGCTGCATCATATTGACTCTAACACGTGCATTTGTGTTCAGAAAAAAATCATCCTCGTATGTACGCAAAGGATCAAAAGATGTTTCCCAGGTAGCTAATGGGGAAAAAAAGATGGTGTTGCACTCAAACGTGAAGATCATAAAGAATGGCTCATCTAAATTAGACCAGCTTTAATGTAGGACACTGGAGGTATATTGATGGGAGCTCAGTAAATCACTTCAACCTTCTCCATAACACACAATAAAGCATTTCAACTGTGCAGTAAGCTCATCATAGTTAGTATGAGCACATCGTGTCTTGCTGAAGAACAACCAAAGGCTCTGAACTCTCAGTTGAGAGTCCTTCTTCTATAGTAACCCTATATAATGCCTTTTATGCCATTTAAATGCAATCACTTAAGCATTCAGTCACAGGACCTTCTTATGCCTTTTCTGCTAGGCCATAGCCCATGCAAGCTGACTGCACTCAGCCTGGTGTGGAATTCATCAGCAATTAAAGAGTCCTAACAAGCAAGGCTCCAGAAGCACAGGCCCTCACAGATGCTCTGTCCCAGGTTTCCATGCAGAGCACGCAGTAGATCTACTGTAAAACTGGGGTCCCTGTGCAAGGATGTCAGTCCACCAAGTCTGAGTGGCATGTACAGTCAGCATGGAGATCTTGGACACGTCTTAAGTCATTATGGCCTCAGCCAGTGAGACTATGTAGATCCTTGTCTATGAGGCATCCACTAGAGTGGAACTTCTCTGTCCACAGCTTTCAAGCAAATTGGGTCAAAACCAAGAAATCAGTATTTCTCAACAATCAGATACTCTGCTTTTGGCCAGATCTAATCTTTACTTCAAAGGTCGTGCCCAGTTTAGCTCTTTCCTAAATAGTCACTCTGGTAATAAATCATCAGAAGTTCCCTAAAATTTTTGTTTTGTATCAAAACCATCCTTTAAAAAAACTATGTTAAATATCTTACCTTTAAAATAAATATAGTTAACAAGAACCAGTACACTATTTGGATCAAGATGACCAACTAATTCGGGAATTTTCCCCTTGGTTTTCTCCTCTACATATTTATTGATTTGCTTCTTAGCTTCTTCTGGTTTATGAAAATCACTAGAAAAAAAATCTGCATCATAAAATTGTTTGGTATTTTGTACAAATGACTCCTGTGGTTCATACCCAGTAGCTGTAAAAAGGGCATTCCCTATATTTAATGTGATATTAACGTTAGGACAGTTCAGTACTGACAAAACTTTGTGAAAACTTTCATGTACATCATGTATGTGAGTGTCAGTCAGGTTATCAAAGCCCAGTCCTTCAAAAATCTGAGACAAAGTGGTAGATTTAGCCCCAACAGCCAGCATGGCAAAGGCAGTGGAGATGCTCATGGGAGAAAAGAAAACATTTTTATCAGCTCCTTTCGATGTAGCCTGCTTGTAAAATCTAAATACAAAATCTGCATAGTTAGAGCCTTTCCTGTCACAGCTATATGTTAATAAATTTTCTCTTCCATCGTGCAGATTAGTATTGTTGACTTCATGGCAAATGTCTTCAGGGCAGCAGTTGGTTACAGCACAAAGAACGGCAAGGAGTAAACACAGGCACAGCAGACACTTCATCTTCTTTTCAAATTATTCTGTCACAAAATAAACAGCCATTAAATGAGCAGATGGTAATGATGTGCTTGGTAGTAAGAAATAATTAATAGTTTGTTAGCATAAATATTGCATAGTTTGACTGTAAGTATCTAACGTACATAGGATGCTTAAAATTCTCATGGGCACAATGTCAAATTTATTTAACAAATTCAACCAGGTTATAGATTAAAATGTCAGGCATAATAAAGCCATAATATTCCATGGCAACTGCTCTGAAAAGGCAATGCTTTTTTCCATTGGCAATGAAAATATAAAGCTACAGTCCATAATAATCTCTGTTAACAATGACATTATCTTCCCAAAACATCGTCTCCTATAGGGTACATCTAAACAAACAAGTTGTCACAAGGTAAGACAGGGTGTGGTTTTCAAAAACATCAACTACTCCACAGCATCTGCCCAAAAGCAATATGATAAATGTAAGGAAATGTGAGGCAGCTCACTACTCACTGGGACTGAGCAAATTCCCTCACTCTCCTCAGGGCAGCAGCACATGGACGGAGAGCTATCATGGACTATCCGCTGCTTGTTAAGTTCACACCCCTGTTTACATCATGGTTACTTACTCACATGGCCAGTTACTGGCCATAGCTGATAAGAAATGGAAGAAAGTCATCTACATGAACTTCAAGGCAAAATTCAAGGCAAAAGCCTGGAACATCCTGTGACATGACAGCAGTGCACACAGAGGTGGGCAAAATGGCATGTGGCAAGCAGCAGGTTTGCATGAGATAATGAAGTGCATGTTTGGAATGAAGGAATCCTCCTTTTGAGGGAGCTGCAACAAGAGTTCGTAACTTCTTAAATGGTGGTTTGCCCCTCACGGTGGGTTAACCTGCATGGGATGTGGGAAGGACCTGTGTCAAAGAGGAAGAGGAGTACTCATCCCATTTGGACATCAAAGGACACGGATAAATTCCCTTGGAGATTACAAGTTTCTTCATTATGCTTGTTCTCCTAAAGCTGACATGATATACTTCACATGAGCCCCCTGCTCTCCACAGGAGCTGGAACACGTCTCTGGTTCACTGAATTCGGTTCCCTGCAGTTCTGGGAAGGCGTCTCATATCAACCCTCTTCAGAACTGTAACAAGCTATCAATTAAAATCAGCTTTTTGCCCTCACTTCTGTGTAAAAACATTTCTAGAACTTTTCTACTGTCATGGGTCCTCTTCTAGTTTCCCGCCAATACGGCCTGTTTGCATCTTTTTCTTTCAGGAATGTATTTTCCCATGTCCATGGTAAAGTTCTCTTGGTCCTACATTCATTCCTAGATATGAAAGATGACTGTATATACTATCTAAAGATTCAGTTTCTGAGGGCAGCCGAGGTTCAAGGATTCTTGGTGATTAACCAGTTGTTTTATTTTTGTATTGATGGTCTTTCTTCTTTTCATAGCAAACATATAGATAGCTGTGCGTGATTTGAGTGCGCTGAGTCTGCCTGAGATCAGCCAGGGCCCACTGCGGTAACCCACAGTAACAAGCGGTAACACTAAATTTCAATTTCCTTAAACCAAAAGATGGGGTATGGCCCTAGACAGGAATATGATTAAACTATTTACATCTCTTTTAAGCTGAACTTTGCCTCTTCTTCACAGCCAAAAAAAAAAAAAAATCCAAAATCAGCAAAACCCAAACAATCCTTATGTACTGTGGAAAAAAGAGGAAATAATACAGTACAAAAGGTGTTTCAAAAGTATTTGATGTTTAACATGTCATAGTCTGTTTTTCTCTAGTTATTTGAGATACTGCACACTTAAATAAGAAAGAAAAAAATAGTTTCACTTCTTGTGTCCATACAGAGCTTAGCCTAAATTTTAAAGAATTTCTAAAGCAAAGAGTATGGTTTTTTTCTGCGGCAAACTTATATTAGGCATGGCTCTGTTTTTAACTTCTGCTATAACAGATCAGTAAAAAAACTACCCCTGGTATCATAACTCTCTACAGAAATCTAAAATAAGTACTTCTAACAAAAGCTGGAAAACACTGAATATTATCATCAAGTTTTCCTCACATGCTTTTCCCTTTAGAGATGAAAACCACATTAATTTCAACATTTCGAGATTAGAAAATTTCTGACACCAATATTTTTGTCAACATTTCAAAGCTGAAGAAATTGGAAGGGCTTTGTTAAATCTGGAAGTACTTTTTATGCAAATTGAAAATTCAGAGAAGAATTCTCTTCCAGACCACATATTAGTTTGTCTATGGGAGTAAAAGGGGTAATTAAATCTAAATTGTGGCCTTCCACCCACCCCTACACTCACCCCAGTCCTAATTAGAGAGCCTGGCCTTAGCAATTCAATTGTTGCTTTTTAAATTAAGTCACCAGAAGAGTTTTTAAATTGGACCAGGTTGTTCAGTCACTAGTGGGATTATACTAATTTTGAGTCACTGTGAAGTCTGTTTCCAACCTGAAAGGTGATTACATCAGTATTCTCTTTTAACAAGTACTTAATAAGTCCCCATGACTTCAAAGGGTTTTTTACTTTGATTTCAGTCTAAGCATATTCCCCCAGAACAGCAAGTCCCACTGGTCCCTTGCACATCTGCTTGGTTAATATTTCATTGCAACATCCACACAGAACTAAATCACCAGCAGACAAATGAAATTAACCTAATATTAAAATTCCAATGACTGCAGAAAGCATCATTTGCAACTCTCTCAAAAAAATGCATGTGTAGCTACTTACAAAATCAGAAGCTCCGTTGCATTCAGCTGACCATGCTGTTCCCCACACTGTTACTTATACTGCTTCATCATCCTCTACTTAATTAGAGATGTTAAACATTACACAGACCTGATAAAAATTAGAGCCAACCAAAAAAAAGGAGGAAACAAAGCAAATATTGATGAAACAGGGTTCGCAAGGATCATCTCTGTTATTCAGCCAAAGAAGTTGACAATCTTCAGCCATTTCGATAGCAGCCGTGACATCCTCTCTGTTGCCTCTGACCATGCGGAGGAGCTTAAGTGCAAATGTTGTGTAACTAGGACCCTACTGGAAACCTGGAGGTTGTGCCTGGAATCTCTGGAAACAGGTGCTAACTCTTGGTTCCAGAAGCCAGACTTTCTGTGTCGTGATGAAGCACACGTGGAGCTGGCAGCCACGTATCACATCAGCTTGGTGCTCTTCCAAAATCTACCCAGAGACAAATCTTCTGCGTATGATCCTCAGCCTGTATATGGATGGCAAAGTAACTGCCTGCGCCTTCTCACTCTGTAGCTTAACACCACTGAGGGCGTGTGTGATAGACACGTTTCCATGATGGGTTTCCCATCCTGGCTGATGTGGTCCCTTCATCTCTCTCAGTTCTCTGTGCATCTCAGTTGCTGCCTTGGGCAGGTGGTGGGAATACAGGTAGCAGGCTGTTTACACCCACACGTTGGCATACTACATGTGCGCACCTATTTCTCATTCTCCTTGCCCTCTCACACACTTTAACTTGTTCAAATGAAAACAAGTGCTGTTTGTTTCTATTAACTTTTGCCAATAGGAATAAAATGCTGATGGATCACGATGACTGAATTTTTCCAGTTAACAACAAAGACCATGATTGAGTGGTGACATAAAATGCATTTCCCCATTTGTGATGACTCTTTTCTTTGTACTTGTTTACTCACATGTGTAATTTTGTTGTTACAAACATAGATAAACATGGAGACAGAACATAGATAAACGTTGTCTGGACACTCCCCTTCTTTGTTTTCCTCTATTCCTCTTTGTTTTCTTCCACCCTCCCCCCTTCCCTTTTTACTTGTTTCTTCTAACTCTGGCTGTAAAGGTCACAAACACAGAGATTATTTTACTCATCAAAGCCCAGGTGAATAACAGGTCATAGTGGTCAAGGACGAACTGTGTTACAAAATGGTTATAAGCCTCTTGTTTTCTCTTTCATTTGCGATGCCTTGTAATTACTGTTTTGTTTTTAATAATGTTAAGCTAAACTTTAACAAGGCATTTCCTTACCATTTCATTATAGCAGCAGAAATAAGGTGCTACAGCAACTTGAAACTAAAACGATGAGCAGACAGACGCACGCATGCCAGGTGTACCACGCACTGCCACGAGCCATTACAGTCCCACCTTCCTACTCACCACAGTTTCAACTCCAAGTCATGAAACCATGTTAACCAGCTTCATACTGATCATTTATCTAATGAACTAGATCTTTTGCTCTATTTATTTTTATAGGAATAAAAGTATAGAACACAGAAATAACAAAACATGTTTTATTCCTTCTGATAATTAAAGCCACGACAAAGTCTACATTGCCTGAGTCCATGTTACTGTAGTTCATGTAGGTCAGTTTCTGTACCACACTCCAGCTCACATTTTGACATCTTTAAAAGAAATAAACCCATATATTAATTTCATGCATTTGCTAACATCTTGCAAACATCTTCCTGACTGTTTGTTTTGATTTGAATAGAACATTCCAAAGCAGGTTTACAGAGTTCTTAATTAACCAGTGACTGGTATATACAATGGCAAGAGAACTACTCAACTGGTCCAGTGCTCTTGTTATGCTTCTACACCTTTAGGTAAGGAAGTTAGAATTTTTGTGTCAGTTTAGCAACAATAAAACTCTTCTGGGATTATGACTCACAGACAATCAAGTTACTTCAAATATCAAAAAATTTTATATCTATAAACCTATTATGTCATAACTTATACAAAGACTTTTTAGTGTAAAGAATATAGACCACAAGCATATTGACAGAGCAGAAGTACAAAGGAAATGGAGTATGGGATTAGGAAGGAAATGGACATCACCTTCCCCTCCATTTGCTTGCTGATAGTACTGAGTTATGTAATAGTCTTTGGGAAGGATCAGACACTCAGACTGCAGGGAAAATTGCTAAGATTGGAGATGTATGTATGTCTGGTGAACTATAGTTTTTCTAGTCTGGATGAGGTTTATAATGAAGAATAAAGGCACAGTCTGCTCATTGTGGTTATGCCATGCTTTCAATACTTCTTGGAGAATACCTGTCAGAAAGTCAAAATTCAGTAGTTTAGAAAGGTACTGTGAAATTAGGATGAAATATAGTCTATATACAGTGAAGAAAACATGTGCAAGGATGGGTAAGTTCTGCTCACAGAGCTTTTTTTCATTTGAATTATCATCATTCATATGAACTAAGTAGAGAACAGGGACGAGAGTTTTAAAAAAATGACCAACGGCAATGACCAATAGTGAACAGTCATCATAATTTTTCAGCTGGAAAACTAATTCCAATTGCAAATTATACACCAAATGTAGCAGATGTGTTACATGTACGATGCACCAATAACAACTGAACAGCTGAACCCTCTATTGCTGCTTCAGTGTGTGCAGGTTGGAGGGTATGACACAGGAATCACAGTCTCCTGTAAAAGGGAGAATCTTTCAAAAGAAGGCTGATTTTTCATTATTTATACATGTGTCATGGGTTGGACACTGGCCAAAGGCCAGTAACCGCTTTACCATGGATTTTCTCTTTAGACCTGAATATTTCTGTAACACTAATATTACTAATGAAAGAGCTACCAAGATTTTAATATCCGGATGATTTCCATCTGGGATATTGTAAAAGAGTAGTATGCATTTTGCTTTCTTTTCCTTTTAACTGCCAAAATGGATGACAAAATAATCTTATTGACCCTAAAGGGCTCCAGTAATATCTTTCATTGGCCAAGTACTGTTCAGGATACTGGAATGATTTCACTTTGGGATGGACCACCTGACAAGAGAACCGCTGGACTGAAAATTCAGGATAGGTGGCTACCTCTGCTAAGCAGATCAGTTTTGACTCTGGGAACATCGCTAACACTAATACACTTCAGTTTTCTCATCTGTAAGATAAAAATGACACATCTAGCTTCCTCACTGAGATTAGATGATATGAAAATAAAAAATTGCTTTCTAAGGTCTTGAGCATTGGTTTAGTTCTTTATTGAGTTTAATGAAGACAGGATCATTTTTTATCAGTTTTATGCCATGGCACCTCCCTTGGTAACAGTGATACACAGTTTGAAAATCTATGGTCCGCAGGATGCAGATTTATACAGCTTCATACAGCTTCATACAGCTTCAAAATGAAATTTGGAAGTTTTCTCTCTTGCAAGCTTCCATTAAAAGTCCTCTGGACTTTACAGAAAGTGTCTTCTTTCCTGGTATGCTTAGTACTTTTATTCAAGGGGTGGTAGATACTGAGGTACATTACAGCATGAGGACAAGTGATTGAGCACACCCAAGTATTGCAAGTATTAATAACTTGTATGCACCACATGACACTGCCCAATCCTTTTACCAGACATTTTTCTTTCATGTCTTGAAAATGCAAATATCTCTTGCCAGCACCTACAGCATAAGAATCTTAAACAGGAAAATAGAGAAGGATAAGAACATTGTGCTCACTGACTTTTTTTTTTTGTCTTTCAGTTCCCAAGCATCATGCCAGCAGGGATTGTTTCACCTGAACTTCTTCATCTATTGCCCATCCAATACTGTGCTTTTAAAATCATATTATTTCACTATGGTGAGGCACGTAACTCCTGCTCTGACTATGTAAGCTAAGAGAGGAAGGATGGTCAGTCTTAGCGGGTAGCTATAAGCAGCCAAGAAGCTAAGTTTCTGCAACGTGAACCTGTGACTGAGCTGGAAAGGGAAGCAGAAACTCCCAAGTCCCAACCCAGTGCTTTGTAACTACTGGTCTGTCCTTCTTTCCTAATAATGTTCTTGCGTTAAGGAAAGAAAGGAATTAATCAATTAATTATGGGTTTCCAACAGCAATATAGTACTTAAAATTTTAATAAATGTGTGTCTATACAACATGAAAATATAGTTAATAAGAACCATCCCAATGAGTAATTCAAGACTTAAGCAACTAACATTATTCTGAAAGCCTTCATTAAAAAGTTCTTCACCTTTCCATTTGGTCCACTGACCCTGCTATCTGGGACCATCTCATCTGAATTGCTTTCTTTACCTCCTGTGTACTCCTGAGTGATACTGAATCAAATATCTACCTTTAATCACGCAGCTGATCAAGTAAGGTTGATCAAAGTGGATTGAAGTAACCAGTAATGACATTATTCTGTGACTCAGAAGCTCAGCTGTCCAAGCACACCATATGGATTTTGGCTAATGCTCAAAGAAAGGACCCAGAAAGTGGTCTTGCAAGCCACAGAATCAATTTACCTTATTTATTACACCTTGTCAGTCTCCCTCAGACTCATACAGAATAGCTCTGTTGCAAATGAGAGTACAAACACTGGAATGCACCAGGTAACAAGCGCAGGAGGGAGACAGGCTTCAATTCTGTTTTGAATAGATACAGAGTAGATTAAATTTTGCTGTGGCCACTGCTTTTAATCACGTTGGGAGAAGATTTAGACCAAGACCACACAGCTTTTAAAAATCCTACTCTAGATCAATTTGCGGACAAGTTAAACAAAGCCATTTTTCTGTGTAATCAACCATTACATAAGCATCTCAAATCTGTTACTTTTAACAGCAAAACTTCTGGAAGTGTGAAAAAACTTCCCTAATCCAAACTTAACAATACCCTGTCTAGTGTTGTCTCCTACATAACGATATCTCGTCTGACATTATTTTCCTGCCTTACCTCACATCACACACAGTCACTCTTATCTTGGCACACCATTCCTCTGCTCCTGCTTTCTCTATTAGCTTGGAAAGCAATGGCAAATATAGCCTTTTGAAGAATTACAGAGGAAGGCATTCTCAAAGGAGTCACAGCAAGACCCTTCATCAAAACTTAACCTCTGGGGATGAGGGAAAGCCCTGGCTGATTTTCACAGAGTACCAGAATACCCAGGTGTCTTCTTGCACAGAGCAGCACAGCGTTGTGACACTCTGAGGCCTGGGGTCAGCAAGAATGGGGCTCAGCCGTAGAGAGCAAAAAGGTTAATCAGGTCACAAGAGCTTCTAGGTGACGATGTCCTGCTCTTAGGTTCATTGATCAGCCAGTGAGAGTATTTTTTTTTCCTTGATGATGCAATATTTTTAAATTAATGCCTTTGGTGGAACTTAGGTGGGTGGGGATTATGAAAACCAGTTTGAACCAGTCTCTGGCCTTTGTGAATGCTCCGACTCTCATACTAACGATGATTGAATTAATCTCTTAACAAACACGTTTGTTTTTCTAATTCGCCTCCACACACATAATTACTATAGCTCCAAACCCAACACCCAAATATTACAGCAGAGATGGCACTTAGTCTTCCCTGATCTCCGGAAATCTCTGAACTATTGGGATCCTTCCTGAAGGAATTTCTGAAGCACAGTGAAATGGGTCTTCTCACCAGAAACAGAATCCTGGAAGCCAAGACTATGTCTAAGAGGATTCACTGTCTACAAAGGGGGATATTTTTTACCAGCATGTCCTAAACATATTTCTGTTCACAGTTTAGTGTAAAAGCAATTATTTTTACTCCTCTCTATAGGCATTCAGTGGCCAGCCAAAGCTAAAAAGTCCCTAAATCCTTTGAGCTGGAGGCCCCTGCTTATCTTTGATGGTAACAGGGTTATACTCAAGATGTAACTCCAGTGTTCTATTACTTACAACCTACTTCACAAGTGCTCAACTTTTTTCCACACCTGAGAAACTTTCCTAGATTGCACAAGTATCCAGATTCTTCCTGTAGCGCTTAATGTTCCATTCAAAAATCCTTCCTCAGAAAAACTTCTTGGAAGTTGTCTGAGGGAGAAATTTCCAGGCAAGAAAGCAGAGTCAGAGAAACCTTAACATTTTCATGAACATTTGACTTTGTCAATGTTTTGAAAGAGAAATGATGAAAGTGTTCCATGCTAATTTTTATTTTATAAGATAATATGAAGTGATCAATTTTTCTACTATTCAACAATAAAATGGAAAACAAAATTCAAAACAATTTTTAGGCAATTTGCTGAGAATTTAATATTTTGTCACGACTTGTGGAAAATTCAATGTATTGAAATTTCTCTTAGGAAAGAAAGGTAATTTATTTTATGTGAAGGTAGTACAAACAAGGGACTATGAACATTATTTAAAGGCAATTGTAGAAAAGTCTGACTGGAAAGAAAACAGTCATTTACAAGAAAGTTTACAAGGTTTGTAATTGTTTACAAGAAAGAACAAAACCCAGAAATATTAAATAAGAGAGATAAGAGATCTGGTTAGAATGTTTCTTAAGGTTCACTGATAAATAGCAAGGCATTCGTGTGATTGTAAGAAGTATAATTAGCGATTTTAAAAAGACCAAAACTGCTAATATGAAGGTAAATGCAAATTCACCTACATCCATCATTCAAAGTGATAAAAAGACTCTTTTACACTCTCAAAAAACCTCATACTTTTTTTTTTAATAACGTATGCTTCTAAATGACGGAGTCATAGAAGTTGGTTTAGATTTTTAGTAACTTCCTACTGAGCCATTGAGCTGATAGAAGTGTTGCTGTTAATCAAGGAAATAAAAATGTCCTAAGAGGTCTTGGACAGCCTTGGGCACAACAAAAGGAAACAAACACTTAGGTTTTGGCCATAAGTAGAGGCTATACATACACAATAGAATACATATATAGTGTATATGTACACACGACTCATCCTATAAGCCACATAAAATGGGTACCCTCAGCTTAGACTAAAGATTCATGTAGTTTGGTATCCAGCACACACTGTGGGCATATGGAACAGGGGCACACAGAGGTTTCCTTTCTCGCTCTCCCTTTCTTTGTATCTCCCACTGTTCGGTTTCCTTTTTCCTTATCACTGAGCATAGAAATGACATATTCAGTGGCCTATCCAGCATCACTGCAAAATCTCTGTTCTGAGTGGCAATGACTGACCTGAGACCATCATGCCAAGTATAAACCAAGGGCTTTTTCCCTTCTGTTTTTTGCCTTGTATTTAGTGGCAGTGATTCTCCTCTGATCAGCCAGCCACTGAGTACTGTGAGATCCTTCCCAATAACCAAGGAGAAGCCATCAGCAAAACGTGTCATATCACAATTTATTAAAGCCCCACATCATCTCTGACTTTTCTGAATAATGCATGCCTTAACTCAATGCTTATAGAGGGTATTCCCTCCCTACTAGTGTACAATTGTTTTTAGGTCCCACCCTGAGGAATTTTATAAGTTTTCAGAAGTATGTGGCATATACCAACCAAACCACTATAATATGTGGACATATCAACTCTTTCAAAAAATTCTCTATAAAATTTTTCTATAAACACATTAGCAATAAGAAGCTAAAGAGAATGTCCATCCTTTATTGGATGCAAAATGGAAGATTGTGAAAACGGATGAGGAAAATGCTGAGGTACTCAGTGCCTTCTTTGCCTCAGTTGTTAATAGTCAGACCAGTTGTTCTCAGGGTACCAGACCCCTAAACTGCAAGACAGGCACAGGGGGAAGAATGAAAACCTTATAATCCAAGGGAAAATGGCCAGCAACCTCCCACACCACTTAGACACACACAAGGGTACTGAGGGAGCTGGTGGAAGAGCTCACCAAACCACTTCCAATCATTTATCAGCAGTTCTGGCTCACCAGGGAGGTCCCAGACAAATGGAGGCTGGCAAATGGGCTGCCCATCTACAGGAAGCGCCAGGAGGAGGATCTGGGGCATTACAGGACAGTCAGCCTGACCTCTGTGCCAGGGAAGGTTATGGAGCAGATCCTCGTGAGGGCCATCACACGGCATGCAGAGGACAACTGGGTGATCAGGCCCAGCCAGCACGGCTTTATGAAAGGCAGGTGCTACTTGTACTGACCTGACCTCCTTCTCTGACAAGGTGATCAGCTGAGTGGATGAGGAATGGCTGTGGATGTTGTGTACCTGCACTTTAGTAAAGCCTTGGACGCTGCCTCCCAAAGCATCAAGTCAAAACAACCTCCTGCAATACTACAGGCCAGAATGGCAGAATGGCTGGAAAGCTGCCTGGTGGAAAAGGACCTGGGGGTGCCATTTGACAGCAGCTGAACGTGAGCCAGCTGTGCCCAGGTGGCCAAGAAGGCCAATGGCATCCTGGCAGTAGTGCAGCCAGTGGGACCAGGGCAGTGGTTGTCCCCCTGCACTCAGCACTGGTGAGGCCACAGCTTGAATCCTGTATTCAGTTCTGGGCTCCTCATGACAAGAAAGACATTGAGGTGCTAGAGTGTCTCCAGGGAAGGGCAACAGAGCTGGGAAAGGGTCCAGAGAGTCAGTCATATGAGGAGTGCCTGAGGGAGCTGAGAGTGTTTAGCCTGGAGAAAAGAAGGCTGAGGGAGGACCTTATCATTCTCTACAATTCTCTAAAAGGAGGAAGGAAGGTGTAGCAAAGTGGAGGTCAGCTTCTTAGTGCAAGCTGAAAGTGATAGAAGAAGAAATATGTCCTCAAGCTGCTCTGAGAAGGGGGTTAAATTGAGTATTATGAAAAAATTCTTCATGGAAAGAGTTGTCAAACATGAGAAGAGGTTAGCCACAGAAGTGGTTGAGTCACCACACCTGGTGGTATTTCGAAGATGCGTGGATGTGGCGCATAGGGGCAGAGTTGGACTTGACAGTTCTGGATTAAGGGCTAGAATTGATCTTAAGGGTTGATCTTCCAACCTAAAAGATTCTATGTTTCTATGACAGTCATGTTTATTATTCAATATTTTGTCATACTTATTCATATAACTACAAATTCTACAGTTTCAAAAAAACTGAAGTTGAACCAACTATTCTGCACTTTGGATGCTCGCCTGCATCTTTTTGAAAAAATTGGACATCACATTTGTCACTTCCTACTACTGGGGTATGGGGACAGTTTAACTGTTTCATCAGTGTGGAAAGCTTAACATTTTTCTTCTTGAGAGAGCTAAGAGCTCTTTCATGCATAGTAAACGATCAGGGCAATTTGCTGTTACTTGCTCTTTGACTACTCTTTTTTTTCCTCTGAATACTCTTCCATTGTTAGTTCAACTTGGAATAGTGGTTTAATCTCAACCACTGCAAAGGAAGCCCATATACAATTGATTGAGCATTTCTGTTTTGCCAGTGCCCCCCTTGAGCACTTTTACACTTTGAACATTTACTGGCCCCTCAGGCTCTTTCAAATGATCTCTTTGAAAAAGAATATATTATTTTGTGGCATGACTTCCACAAGTTTCTTTCCCTCAAAGTTGTCCTTTTCCTTTCTTATGACAGTTTCAGATTTAATGTTCTGGGATTGTTCTTTTTGGCAAGGGGACATTCCCTGATCTGATAACGACTTCCATTTCTGAGTTTTTTCTTCTTAATTCTAGTTTAGTTTTCTGTATGAATGTGCTTTTTTGTTTCCCCTTTTCAAGTTAGGGATTCTTGGAATTACTTCCAAATGCATTGCTGTACATTTTTACAGGAAAGCAAGCTGCAAGATCTGGTTATGTCAGAAAACTACCTGTGACCTAGGACAATCTGCAGTGCCTTTAGATTTATGTAGATTACAAATATCTGTAAGAACCTGTAGAAAGTACCCTGTCAAGGTTTGCTCTGCACCCAGTGATGTAGGCAAGTTTAGTACACCTAATTTTCAGTTTGGGAAACTCTAAATTTTTTTTCTTATTGCCTTATTTCAATGCCATAGAGATGAGTTTTTCTTCACTGTGATTTTAATTTGGAAGTGGGTTCCTCTACAGAAAGCTTCTAAGCAATTTTCTTGTTTCCCTGTCATAGTTTATTAAAACCCAAAAAGGTATGATATAGATGGTCTGTATTTTGTTTATGGAATAACAAGAACTGCAGCTCAAACCACATGCCAAGACTGATAACATAGCTATTGGAGGGAGTCAAGAGAGAGCTTTTTAGAAGAGAGACGAGAGACACACAGAAGTTATGCACTTGATGGAGTAGAAGCAGCACACTTTCTAAAGGCTTTGAAATAAACATCTTTGCATGAAATGAATGTCCAGCCTTCCCAAAAGGTTCTCTGCCTAGCAGAGATAACCTACTATTCATTGCTCGGGCTAAAGGCAGAGGGCTTTCTGAAACTCATTACTGGCATTACTGTGCTGATCTAATGTATATGAGCAGTAAATTAAAAATTATCTGTTGACACTTGTCAAAAAAACCTGCTTGAACCATACTTAATTCTTTACTCTGAATTATAGAAGTAAAATAGCAAAATTAGAAACTTTTTTATGTCATTTTTATTAATTGTTGTTGTTCTAACACAGTACATTTGTCTGCATATTTCAAGGCTGTACAAGACTGGTGTAAGTGCCTAAAACCTATTAACAGACTAACCCACTTTAGTCAATAATTTACCCCTCCTGCAACCAGAGATCAGATATATACCAGGAACATGAGCAAAGAAATAAAATAATGATAGATGTTGTAAAAACCAGAAGAAAAAAATAGACAGGAAAGTGAACAAGGAAATAAAATAAGCATGTTCATTATGAATGTGACTGATTATTTTGTCTCTTAATAGTGAAAACAGCTCTTTATAATATTGTGGCTATACTAACCATGAAGCGGATGAGAAAAAGAGTACCAATGTTGTATTACTGGACAGTCTGGGAACAGAAGGGGTTGTATCAAGAGGCATGGCAAGTACCACTGACAGGGTATGGGTGTTATTGGTAGGGTGCCTGATCCTACAAACAATACTGGAATGGCGCTTACTACCATGGGTAATCTCCCAGGTACAGACAGTAATGGTAAAGACACTGGCACCAGGAGGAGATGGCTTTTGCTTCCTGCTGCCTGGGGACTTCTAGAAGCTACTTTAGGTGCAGGCATAAGCTAGAAGTAGTCTTCTGGCTGCTCTGAGCTGTATATTTGATTCATGATGGTTGGCTCCAGGGTAGCAAAGTACAGAGATCAGATCTATCTCTTCTTTTCTTAGATCAAATTCTTAGAGTCTCCAAAATTTGCCCTGGAATGAGTCTGGACTATAGATTTCACAGAAACAGTAGGCAGGGCAGTATATATCTGCAGGGGAAAAACACCCCTTCTTTGAGACCCCTCTGCAGAAGCCAAGCTGGGACAACAGCTGACAGGCAAGGGTGTAATAGACTCACTGGACAACAATGGTACTATGCAAGGTAATAAGCATTATGCATGTTAAGGTCTATGCTAGTTATGAACTTCATGTTGGTAGGAGAATGGACACAAGTAGTAAAGTGACATAACTTGTACCTATTTGTCAGTCAACATAGAAAAAATAGGAGAGAAGGCAGCCATGAGGGAAGAAGCAGACATACAAAACCCTCTCCACCCACATGCTCCTCATCTTCCCTGCTAGAAGATGTATCTATGCTGTCAGTATCACACAGGCCTATTTTGTCCCAGAGCTAATGACAGTTCTGCATGAATGCAACCTTCTTAAAAAAAAAAAAAAAAAAGAAGCAAGGCCCAAACAAACATGCAACTATGACAACTTAAATTGATGAAGAGTCTCATCTACACAAAACAGTGAATAACATCAGTTAAGAGGTGGAGAGCCCCTCTGTAGCCATGCCATACTCATCAGGTCTAATACTTGATTTAGGAGTGGTCATCACCACATACCTAATTTGTACATTAACTTAATCTTTTTTCAGAGGGTTCACAATTTTTCCCATGAAGAGTATAGTGTTCTCCATAGTTATGACCATTAGGAAGGGCCTGTCGAATCTAACGGTAACGGGAACGGACATAGGCACTATTTCCATGCCTGTGGCAGCTGCTGCTTCGGTGCCAGTCTCATCCACCTTTACCACAGCCTTATGAATAGCCTGTGAAAAAACAGACATTTTACAAGTCAAGGGGGTACAAAACTAGTCACCTAAATAAAATGAGAGTTAAAAGTGCCTGAAGAAGTTCTTGGTAAGAAACAAGCATCAGATGGACGGATGTGAGTTCACTGCTTAAAGACAGCAAAGTTAGAAAAAAAAAAATCGTTAAGCTACATGCAGCACAGCTTTCTAGCTCCAGAGAGGAAAAGTTACTCTTCACTGGAAAGGCATGTCCCTGCTAGCGAAAACATTTGCTTTGCTTCTTTTCTTATTCCTTGCATCCACTCATGGAGATCTGTACAGCTAGACCAAATGTTAAAAGAGCAAGATCATATTTAACTGTGTATTAGAAGTTCATATAGTTGAACAAATAACATGCAGATTAGCACAATGAATAGAAATCTGAAATTATGTTTTCTGTGTTCCTTCATGTTTTGGGAAAAATGGGAGCAAATATGAAGGGCCAGAAATGGACGGTTAAAGCAGAGAAACATGAAAGTTTTACCTTGCAAAATCAAGACACTGACAGATCCTGATTCACTAATTTCCACTTGAGGTCATGATGGCAGTTGTTTTCTTCATTAGACAATTAAGCTTGCACTGATTGTCAGCTTTAAACTCTAAGTTTATTGAAGCATGACCTATATGTAGCTTTTGCCTGGGCCTGGCAATCATTGTTCATATGCTTGAAGCCAAATGTTTGTAATAACTGTATTTTCATTTCCCCCAAACAGTTTAAAGGCAAGCAGTGTTTTTTGTCTCCCCTAACCTCCATAAAATACAAGCAGTGATACATCCCACAGCTCCCTACTTGCCCACAAGCAGGCTAAAGAAGGCAGACACACACAGAAGCAGCCAGCAGTGACTGTAACAACATGCTGCAGCAGGGTACCAAGGTGTGGATGGATATTGATTTGGTCATGTCTATTTTATAAAGTTGCCTCATGCAGGTCAAAATAGCCTTCTAGATTAAAAAATTACAGACTTGTAACTTGCTCCAACCCAATTGCACACACAGTGCAGGTAACATAGACAAAATACTCTGTATGACAACAGCTGCCTTTTCATGTGAAGCAAAGCCTCTTTACATGAGCTTTGCACCACGAATAGTTGTACAGAAAGTGATGCAAGTATCAGCAACCATGGGCCCATAAAATAAAAAGCAATATGACTTACCTGGGAAATTCTGTGCTGGGGCTGCCCAGTGATCCCAGACAGGTCAGCCTTATCAGTGAATAGATCCATAATGCCCATTTTATATAAGATATCTTTTAGGTCATATGTCCCATAAAGCGTGAATTTTGGAAGATACAAATTTACTGAGCTGCCAGAAAAGAAGTGCAAGAATATGGTGAAACATTTGATCAGTTATCACAGAATAACACAGACTCATAAGAGACAAGCCAATTTTGCTTTCTCCCTAAAGATGTTTTGCCTGAAGCCTCTCTCTAACCTACATAGGAGATGTACATTTTCAGAAGTTAGTGATCTTTTGTGCAATATGCTGGAAGCACCCTCATCATGAGCCATTACTGAGGATACAGAGGATTCACCTTGTGAAAAAGAGATTCCTTTAGGTGTCACAAGCTGAGCACAAAAAAAATCCAACACATTCAAGTTCACTGGTTACTTTTGGGGAAAAAAACCTGGTCTTGTGTATTTATGATGTAAAACAGGACAGATAAAAAAGAACTATATCCACTGAAGAAGCAGGACAATAGTAAGTAGTGATAGAAGGCATGGCAAAATAAAAGACAAAAGCAAATTTACAGAATATAGTTAGTCAATAGATAATTATTTTTCTGTGTCAAGTCCAGTGTCTGACTTACTCAATTCTAAGTGACTAGATTGCTGCTTTCCATAAATAACCAAAGCTCTATGTTTCTGACTCATTTCTTCCTTGTTTTTCCCATAAGTATTTAGCAATTACTTTTCAAAGGCTAAGTCCAACATTTACAGCTAGAAGCGGCATAATGAGACAGAGGTTAGGGATAGCACTGACATTAGGTACTATTTTCTGGTGAGCAACCAGGACAACTGTCCAGGGCTCTAGGTCAGGGAGATGTGGAGCACTTAATGAAGCTAGCCAAAGAGAAAGTCATCCAATGAGCAGGTGGGGAGCGAAAGGCCCATACCTCCAGCATTGCACAGCATCTAATTCCAACTCTGGCTGTATCCAAAAACAAGAGTGCAGGTGGATTGATAACAGGTTGCTGATCTCTTACTTCTCCCTCATTTCAGTCTGTGCTGATTGCTGCCCTGAATGAGGATGCAGCTATCACTTCGTCATCCACCTCACTATTGCCTAAAGGCACTCCTTCACAAGCCCCCCAGTTGCTTCCAATAAAGAGGAAAGGGAAAGTCACAGACACGCAGCAGCAGTGCAACCAGGAAGGGAGAATTAGGATACACCATCCAGAAGTGAAAGTTTTCTCTATAGTTCAGCCATTTAAAAGATCTCAGTTCTCTGTACTGCTGACACTTTAGCACTACCCTCTTTGTCAGCCATCAGTAATAAAAATGTCCTTCACAACAGTCTGCCACTAATATCGACATCAGTTTGCAGACAGAGAAGAAGGGACAAACATAGGTAGCCCACAACATTTAAATGATTCCATATAATACTTTCATATATTAAGACCTCCCAGGGATGCCAAATAATATCAGATGCAATCAATTGCTTTAAAGATTAAAGGGAAAAGGAGGAGTTTGTGTCATTAGTTTGTAGGAGAGAATGGTTATGATGAAGAATGGGGAGCAGCATGAAGCAAAATTGTCTTTGATAGTGATTCTTTTTCATATTATAAGATGGAGAGAGGAAATACAAATTCCTCCAAATGTATTTGGCATTTGTCTTGATAACTGTAAAGGCAATTGTTTCTTTGGCAAAAATTATACATAAGTATCTTGATTCACCACCTTATTTGTCCTATAGTCACAAACTACATAGCTAGTCCCAGAAGTTTCAAAACTGTAAAGGTGCACAGAGAATTACATCATTTTTCCTGGTTTTTTTTTTTGTTTGTTTGGGTTTTTTTGTTTTTTTTTTTTTTTGTTTTGTTTTGTATTTTTTTCCCAGTATGACAAGGAAGTTAGATTCTTTTGATAATATTTAACAGTGAATCAGCGTTAAGAGCAGGAAACCAGTTTTGGGTTCCTGCATTCGGATGTAATTTTTGTCTTGAGAAGGTATCACCTAAAACATGATTTTCAAATATTTATGTGTGAAGGTCACTAATGTGACACATCAAATTCATGAATGAATACAAGGGCTTGATACTGTAAACATGTTGTACCTATGCTTGTACACGTATTTTGTGAAAGGCTATTGCCATACATGACACTACATGTTAGAACTCTAACATTTTTGAAAGCATATAAACTTTCTGCCTTCTAATCTCAAAGCTACCTTGAACTGAGTGTAGCTTACTCCAATTTTGCCTTCCTAAGTCCTCAGAGAGCCTCGATAACTGGCTTTGCAGTGTGCCAGCTGCCCTACACCCTTATCATTGAGCTTTGCCCTTACAATTGCAGAAATTAAGAAAGAGACAAGAAAAAAGGCTGAAGTAGTAGGAATTTGCTTGTAAATAGGAGAAGGCAGAAGATCTCCCCCCCAAAAAAGTGAGAAGAGGTCTAGTCCAAAAACTTGAGCCTGTTAAGAGTTGAAGATGGAAAACAAAATGCAGAAATAGCAGAAGTCCTAGTCAGTGAAGGTTTTCAGTGCATGCAGTACTGAATGTGACAATGCATGGACACTAAAGAGCCAGATTCAACTTTGGTCAGGGGATTTCTTGTGTAGATTAGAGCAGAACTAAAAATGGCATACTGATTCTGTGTCATACCCTAGCACATTTCTTTCCTTGCCTACCATCTGAACCAAGAACTGCAAAATTTTACCTTTTTGTGACTAATGTCCTCCACCTTGACATACGTTCACAAGACAATCTTTTCTCTAGCTTCCTCATTCTTCCTCTATCAGGCAGAATAAAAAACGCTGAAGCACCTCCTTTGTAATCCATTTGCACCACAGTGGAAGACAGCTGCTCATCATAGCCATGCTTGAACAGGCCCATTCCAAACATCATCGGGACTTCAACAGCCTTGTTCCCATCCACAAAAAATTTGCTCATTTTAGTGTATTTTGGATCAAAAGGTTTTTCCCACTCAGCTTGAAATATAAGAAACAGAGTTACAGGATATTTTGAGGACATACCATAGGACATATTATCATAGGACACATTCTTAGATGACAGAAGCTGGTACAGTTGGATCAGCTTCAAAGACAAACCAATTTGCAGTGATCATTTGATCTTACTAAATACTCAGAATAATTCGGTAGCAACACACAGTAGGTAGAATGTGATGTAAAAACACTCCCTCAGATCTTACAGCAGGCTGCAATATCCTTCATTTAGATGAGTTATCAAGTGTTCTACCTTGCACTTTTCCTCCATGATAACAGTTTGGAGGAGCCTGTAAAGCCCTCATATAAGGCAGCCTTTATCTAAGCTCAAAAGAAGATTCTCTCCCTTTCTTATTCCCAGACCAAAATAGGCTTGTAAAGGGTGACAGGAGGGATGAATTCTCTAGAGAAATTAAGGGATTTGGGTTACTTGCAGAGAGGTGTTGATAGTTCACATTAGCCGATGATGTATAGAGTCATAAAGAACTTAATTTTACTAGACTGCTGAGTTAAAAAACAAAACAGCAACAGCAGAAGCCTTTCCCACTGTCGTCTTCACCATATTAAATTTTCAAAGGCTCATCACTTAGTCATGGTGAAACAAACTGTCTACACTGAAACTCTGAAAGGTTCTTATTCTCAGTGGAGAGGAATTTCTAAGCCAAATTCCAGGTATCCACATCATACATTTCAGAGGCTGAGCAAACTTTTTAAAAGAGGGAAAACGGTGGCATTTTGGAAGGGTTTCTTTGTTGTTTTTATTTCAATTCTTAAGAAATCTTGTTGCTCCGTAGTTAATTTTGCCTTCTAGAGCAAAACTAACATTTTATCAAATGTAGTGGGCAAAAGCACAGCTGCGATGCTAAGTATAACAAGTGGCATCAAGAAAATCATGAAACAAGACACAACCCCTTTTGACTTCTGATTTCTATTTGAACATTCATTACTAGGCAGCTTGCTACAAATGAAATAATTATCATCTGCTGTTTCCACCATCTGACATAGCCTGCACTATTAATAGCTGTCGAAAAAGTGAAATGAGACTTCTCTAGTGCATGTCTTGGTCTCTGAAAGCATAGATTGAAAACTGCATTACGGTAGACAAGGAAAAGTTGCTACTTCTACATAATTCATATACTTTTATATACTTCATTAATAGTGACTTCTATCATCAGATATAACACACAGGACTTTTACATTATTATGCTTAAGGGAAAAAAAAAGCAGAATGAATCACAGAAACATGAATGACACCAGTCCTGAAAAACTCAAACAACATTCATCTAGCACTCAGCTCAGGGAAAATCAACTGATTTCAAGACGAACTTTGATTAAAAACTGAGTAGGATGTTAGGACCACTACTCTGGGCTTCAGGCAAGCAGACTTTGGCCTTTTCAGAGATCTGCTTGGGATAAAGCCTTGGAGGGAAGAGGGCCCCAAGAAAGCTGGTTTGTCACAACAATCTCATGCAGCACTGTAGGCTGGGGACAAAGTGGCTGGAAAGTGGCCCTGCGGAAAAGGACCTGAAGGTGCTGGTTGACAGCAGCTGAACATGAGCCAGGGTGTGCCCAGGTGGCCAAGAATGCTAATTGCATCCTGGCCTGTGTCAGCAATAGTGTGGCCAGCAGGACCAGGGCAGGGATTGTCCCCCTGTACTTGGCACTGGTGAGACCACACCTCGAGTTCTGTGTCTAGTTTTGGACCCCTCACGACAAGAAAGACACTGAAGTGCTAGAGTGTGTCCAGAGAAGGGCAACAGAGCTGGGAAAGGGTCTAGAGAGTCAGTCATATGAGGAGCAGCTGAGGGAGCTGGGCTTTTTTAGGCCGGAGAAAAGGAGGCTGAAGGGAGAACCTCACTGCTCTCTACAACTGCCTGAAAGGAGGCTGTAGCCAGGTCAGGGTCAGTCTCTTCTCCCAGGCAACAAGTGGTAGGACAAGAGGAAATGGCCTCAGGCTGTTTCAGGGGAGGTTCACGTTGGACATCAGGAAGAATTTCTTCGATAAAAGAAATTTAACAGGCTGCCCAGGGATATAGCAGATTCATGATCACTGGAAATGTTCAAGACATGACTGGACTTGGCACTTAGTGCTATAGTTTATTTGACATGGTGGTCTTCAGTCAACGGTTGGACTCAAAGATACTGGAGGTCTTTTCCAACCTTAATGGTTCTATGATTCTATTAGTATTCAAGGATGACCTCCAGCAAGCACAGGAGTGAGCCATCCTAACAAAGAAGGAGTCAGGTAAAATGCCAGGAGGCCTGTGTGGATGAACAAGCAGCCCTTTGGTGAACTCAAACACAGGCAGGTAGCCTACAGAGGGTGGAAGCAAGGACAAGTAACTTGGGAGGTATAAAAAGAGATTTTCTGGGACTGCAGGGGTTAGGTTAGGAAAGTTAAAGGTGTGATAGAATTAAATTTGGCCAGAGATGTTGAGGGCAACAAGAAAAGCTTCTACAGGTGTGACAATGATAAAAGGAAGACTAAGGAAAATGTGAACCCCCTTCAGAAGGAAATGGGAAATCTGTTTACCCAGAACATGGAGAAGCCTGAGGTACTCAATGATATTTTTTGCCTCAGTCTTTACTGGCAAGTGCAGGGACTGGGAAAATGAAAAACTGCCCACTGTAGAAGAAGGTCAGATTCAAGACCATATAAAGAACCCGAAGATGAACATGTCCATGGGACCTGATGAAATGCATCTGCAGATCATGAGGGAAATAGATGAAACAGCTAAACCACTATCCATTATGTTTGAGAAGTTGTGGCAGTCCAGTGAAATTCCCACTGACTGAAAAAGTGAAATGAGAGCTCTCTTTTTTAAAAAGAGAAGAAAAGGAAGACCCAGGAAACTACCAGTCTTTATGACCTCTTTGAGTGGCAAGATATGGAGCAGATCCTCCTGCAAAGTATGCTAAGACACATGGAAAATTAGGAAGTGATTGGTGACAGACAACATGTCTTCACTAAGGGTAAACTGTGCTAAAGGAAGAGTAATTGATGTCATCTCTCTGGAGCTGTGCAAAACATTTCCCACTGTCCCATATGACATTGTTGACTCTAAACGGGAGAGATGGGTGTGACAGATGGCCCATGCAGTGGATGAAGAATTGTCTGGATGGTTGCATTTGAAGGCTTGCAGTCAATGACTTGTTGTCCAAGAGGAGATCAGGGATGACCAGTGCTCCTCAGGGGTTGGAGGTGACATGAACAGAGGAATTGAGTGCACCTTTTTTGGTGACATGAACAGAGGAATTGAGTGCACCCTCAGCAAGTTTGCCCGTGATACCAAGGTGGCATCATTCTGTCAACATGCTGTAAGGAAGGATACCCTCCAGAGGGAAGGGATGCCATCCAGAGGAAAGGGATGCCATCCAGGGAGAGTGAGACAGGCTTGAGAGGTGGCCCCATTAGAATATCATGAAGTTCAACAAGGCCAAATGCAAGGTTCTCCATGTGGGTTGGGGCAATCCCAAGCACAAATATAAGCTGGGAAAATAATGGATTGAGTTGAAAACAGACCTGAGGAGAAGGACTTGGTCCTGTTGGTTGATGAGAATCTTAGCATGGCCCAGCAATGTGTGCTCACAACCCAGAAAGCCGAACACATCCTGAGATGCATCCAAAAAAAGTGTGGCCACCAGGTCAAGGGAGAGGATTCTCCACTTCTACTTCACTCTGGCAAGATCCCACCTGGAGTACTGCATTCAGCTCTGGGGTCTCCAATAAAAGAAGGATGTGGACCTGTTGGAGTAACTCCAGATGAGCGCCATGAAAATGATCAGAGGGCTGGAGCACCTCTCCTGTGAAGACAGACTCAGAGAGATGGGGTTGTTCAGCCTGGGAAGAGAAGGCTCCAGGGAGACCTTATAGCACCTTCCAGTATCTAAAGGGGGCCTATAGATGGGGAAAGACTGTTTATGCAGGTAGATAGTGATAGGACAAAGGGGAATGACTTTAAACTGAAAGAAGGCAGATTTAAATTTAGATTACGTATAAGGAAGAAATCCTTCACTATGAGGGTGGTAAGGCTGGAACAGAGAAATTGTAGATGCCCCATCCCTGACAGTGATCAAGGCCAGGTTGGACAGTTCTTTGAGCACTCTGGTGTAGTGGAAAGTGTTCCTGCCCGTTGCAGGGAGGTTGGAACTAGATGATCATTAAGGTCCCAAACCATGACTATCAGTTAACACACAGAGTAGAGAGAGGTGATAATCACTAATACTTTCCTCCTATTTCAGAGGCACTCTAACTCCTGTTCTCACCTCGGTCTTAGGGGGATACCTTCTAGGCACCTTCCTCAAGTGCTTCACAATGCTCAAGAGGCAAAATTAAATTTGGTATTCTTTGAGGTTACCAGCTTGACTAAGGCATGAAAAGGGACTGGTGTAATATAGTGGAATAACATGTCCAGCAGCTCAGAGTCAGGAAAATATTGCCAGACTTTTGTCCTTGGAGAAGGACTTCTGTACTATGCTACACCACAAAAAAAAATGTCACCAGCAATGTGCAAGGAAGTTTGTAATGCACAAAAAGTGGACAAGCACCTCAAAGTATGGACTGGTTATACAGCTAACTGAGGTTTAGAAATCCCCTCCAGATTAATCCCGGCGCTAGATCATTAACCTATTCTTGATTTCAAGATCAAAAAATTGTTATTATATTATTGCTATTAATGCTATTCTTTAATCCATTTGCTTTAAAACTGGAGAGCTAAAACAAACTCCACCACCTTTGGAGGAGCTAGGAAATCTTTGCAGTAGTAAGCTGAACATCTAATTAAAAAAACCCAACATCTCTTATTGTTAGAACATGTAGAAGTTAACTGTAATACAAAGTTATCTTTAATACAAGGTTTCTTGGCCTTTTGTCCCCATTGTGCTACTAGATTTATTGCTCATTCTTCAAACATCTTTCAGTAAAAGAAAAATCAACAGGTTTTTTGCCTGTTTTGAAAGAGGTGCCTGATGCTTAACAAAAGCCTAAACGAAAACATTATTTGAGATAAACAAGTATGTTTTCAAGAGAACTAAGAATGATCAGTCATCTGTATATCAGTTAGCTCCATTTAGTTGTGGCCAAATCTCCAGACGTTAATACAAGGAGCAGAGACACAGATGTAAAGCAAAACAAAACAGAAATATAGTTCTTAATTATTTTCAGGGGAAGCCTCATATTGGAAAGTGCAAGTGTCCAGGTTAACAGTTCTGAAAGAATAGCTTTTCATTTTAAAAATTATCTAATATGCCATCTCCATTTCCATTAAAAAGCTTGATGATATTTTTATCAGATAAATTACAGAATATTATTTTTCTGACTACAAATACTTTGCTTTCAGCATATAATCAGTAAGAGAGAGAAAGTTTGAAATAAGATGCAATATCTGTTATTAGACCACTGATTGAGCCTTACAGCCTTGATCCTCTTCTTCTCATTAGATCAGAAGTCTGAAAAGCTCTGGGAAGATCTGTAGACTGTATCTAAGCAGACTGCACAAGTTAATTAAGAAAAACAAGCTTATTGTCAATAGGCTTGTATTTGATACTGGTGGGTCCATCTCTTCACTGGAAAATATTAGAATCTGCAAATCAAAAAAAAAAGGTTGAAACCTATGCCTCTAGACACACCAGGACTACAGACATGCTATCGGCAAAGGCATAGTTAGTAAAAAAATAAGGAGAACATGAGTGCGAAACTAAAGCTATTGTTGCATGCTTACTTTTGAATACATAAATATACACAGTAACAGCAGAGCTGTTGACTGAACATATTTTCTACTTGATAAGGTGCTAAGTTTTCCTTTAATAGCATCCTTTGCATTTAACTCTGAACTTGCCGAATAAAAAAACCAGCTGGATTGAAATTCACAGAAATGGATTTCAGCCAAGCATTTAAGAAAATCCTTGAATCCCACTAGATTGTATAGGATTAGATGCTTTACTGCCTAGAGAAGCCTTCCTCAACATATATTTCGCTTAATCTTCTGAAGGAAAGAAGTTTATATATTAAAAGAGATGGGAAAATTTGCCATATATTTTGCTCAGAGTTATCAGTGTCAAGTAGAACATAATTTCCAATAGCTTTGTTTCTAATTAAATATAAGTGAGGACCAAAAGGAAAACAAAATATGAGCCCATCTGCAAAACCATATAGCAAAATAAGGTGAAGTCCAAGACTGACCTGAGGAAATAATTTATGCAGTAGAAGAACTTGAAATGTATATCTTACCATTAAAATAAATATAGCTAATAAGGAGGATTTCTGTAAGTGGATCAAGATTATTTACGAGGTCCTTGATTTTCCCATTGGTTCTTCTTGCTACATATTCATTTATCTTTAGCTGGGCTTGATCAGACTTCTTGAAGTTCATAGGATAAGCTTCTCCTTCATAGAAGTTTCTGAGACTACTTAAAAATTTTTCTTGTGGCTTCAGTCGATCAAGCACAAACAGAACATTTCCCATATTCAACTGTAGCCCCCCATTCCTTCTGTTTACCATTTGCATGAGTTGACGATAACCTTCATGTATGTCATTTTCAGAAATCTGACGAGGGTTAAAGCTAAGGACCCTAAGAATCTGTGTCAGGGTGTCTGATCTGGCACCCAGAGTCAGCATTGCAAAGGCAGTAGAGATGCTCAAAGGAGAGAAGAAAACATTCCCATTATTTTCACGAGAAGAAATCTCTTTGTAGAAGCAACATGCAAATCGACAAACACTGTTCCTTACACTCTGCCATGGCATGTTTCGGTTTTCTTGTCCTCTTTGATTCTGGTTTCTTACCCCTTGCTGATAAGGCTCATAGCAATAACTGTTGGAATGGATTCCAACAAGTAAAAGACACAGGAAAAGCAACATCTTCATATTTCTGTGATTCTGTAATAGAAGAAAAATTACATTTGGCTCACAAGTCTTTTCACCTTGTGTTTAGCAATACATCAATCCCTTCACTATACAGAGTTAGCTTAGCACCAGTGACTCCGAGATGTTTGAATTGAGGGAAACGAGCTTTCTATTTCAAGGAAGCAGACTCTGGGAAATTACTCAACCTACTGAAGAGGTTATGAAATAATAAAAATTAAAGTCAAAGAGGGATGAGGTAATTCCAAAGACGCCCTCGTTAAAGTTAAGCTACAGTGCATTTTAAACAACTGGGTTTTTTCCAATATTCTGTCTTCAATTTGGCTTTAAGTGATAAAAGAGTCAAAAGTACAGGTCTATAGAGAAGAAAGTAAGGGACCCAGTCAAGGCTAATCAGTTAAATTTAGAAATTTAACTAATGAAAAATCAAAGCAGAAAAAAGGCACAATATACCTCTTTTGTGAAAGTTAAAACATACATTTTTGCATGGGCTACATGTAAACACATGTGCAGGCACCCAAGAGAAAGCAAATGCACTTATTAATGAGAAGGCAATGAACATTTATGGTGATTTCATAAAACTTGAACAATTGAGCACAACTAAAAGAAAAAACAAACTTCCACAAAAATAACAACAAAAAAAAAAGAAATAGCAATTACTATGTTTTCAAGAGCCTGGGAATACAGTACTGCTTAGAAAGAAAGGGAAAATGAGTATGTACATAGAGCAACAAAAGGAAATGTGTGCCTGCTGCATGCAAAGCCATGCCTGGCCCAGTGACCAAATCAAATCACCAAAAAATAAAATTTAAAAAACCCAACAAAACCAAAACAAAACAACAAAAAAAGTAGATAAACTCTAGAGCAGTCATGGCCTTTATCATCAGAAGGATAAAAAAGGGTGATTTGGCAGAGAAGCCTGCAACAGTTAAAAATGAAGATGAATGAGTGAATTCTGGAGGAACAAAGATACTAAAAAATACAGATAGAACAGGAAAGCCTTTTCCAGAGCAGCATGGAAACCATTCATTCCATATCTATGGCAATACTTTTACCTCTAGAAATTAATACTGTATCACAATTGGTTCAATAACTTCCGTCAATAGCGAGAAGTAAAGATATGGAATATCTGGAAATCCAAAACATCCTCCTGTGGTGTGTGATCATTTAACCTACAGAACCTTTTATAAAGCAAAGTTCTCTCTAGCAGAAAAATATCTAAGGTTTTTGATTTCCACTGAGAAATCCAGCCTCTGCCTTGTAAAAGCCCTGAATCCTTATCAGCTCCCACCATGATCCCACATTGGTGTTCTCCACTTTCCATCATTTTGTTTCTCCAAAACCTGGTGAACTCAGAATGCTGATCTCTGCTTTCATAATAGATGCTCTAAATATTCCTTAATTCACACTCTGAATATTGTAGTCATAGAAATACTACTATCGCTAGGAAGGGTCTGAAGCCCATGACAAACCACTTTCAGACAGTGCATTTTCATATCTAGAACACATTTAAATTTAATGTCTGATTTGTTTGAAACTTGTCCCACCATCACTCTTTCTCTAATTCTTTTAGCCATAGTCTCCTTTTTTTTCAAGCTCTCTAGATGCTTTAGAGAGCAATCCTTAAGTCCCCACTTCCATTTCATTTCATGCCCTACATTTGTTATTATGATCAATTTACTTAATTTAAAACACTTAGAATGCAGTTTTCCTAAGGAGAGTCATGCCGTATGAGTGTTCCAATCTCACAGAGGACTTATATTTTCCATTAAAAAAACCCCAAAATCATAATTAAACAATACAAGAAGCTTTAAGCCAAAACTTGAATATGAACATGATAATTTCTCAATTGATTATTCAAAAATCTTTGTCCTGAATACAATTTTTGACAGCTTTTCCACATTAAAAAAAAAACCAAAACATTACTTACTGTGAATTCAAAAGGATCCTGTTGTATTCACCAGGTCTGCACGGGTCCTTGCTCAGTTGTTTATGCTGCTGAACACAAAGCAGGGTATCCTCTAGTAAAGGTTAAGATCATCTAAGGGCTGTGACTCACACATTATAATTTTAGAGATTAGTATGATGTCGAAACTAGTTTTACTGGACACTTAACTTTACTGAATATGTTTCACACGTGACTTCTTATTATTCATGACTATCTGATCACTCTGGTTAGATTCAAACCCATTTTCCTCAAACTGAACCCACTCTTTTTTAATATCAAACATTCATACACATTTCAGTTGCCCGAATCTACTATTTTATGAGCAAGTCACCAGAAGTAGTAACTACAGAGAAATATTTTGAACATAATTTGCATAATTTGCATAATTTCTAGTAGCATTGCTGCCACTGAGGCAGGAGAACAAGGCTTGATTCACCAGGACAATCTGTATTTTTGTGATCTGGCCTGCTTTGTCTCCTGCATATCCATGGCTGAGATTGACTGTCTCCAGGTGAAGCCAGTGATGATTCTAATAGGTTCAAGGCTTAAAACACTGTTGTGCCACACTAGCAAATGCTGTCATATGAGTACCTGGCTATCCACTCCCAGACAGGGAATCCACTGGCAGCAAGAGCTGTGATATTGACTCCTGGGCCACTTGTATGGCCCTGTGCCCAGAGAAGAAGAATGCGGCTGGGATGCCATTGAATGCAGGTGATTGCGGTTACAAGCATGGCCTGGGGACAGGGGGTGGAAGCTGAGGAACATGGGTGTTAAATAGAGCAAGTCTTTAGATCAGCTTACTATCTTATGATCTGGGATGTGGGGAGCAATCCCCTCTGATCCTGTGCCAAGTTCAGCTGGGTCAGATCAGACAGCCTGGTATCCTGTGCTCAGCTTTACTCCTGGGTGCGGATTGGCTGAAGCATCGTGGAAGGGAGCTCTGGGGACCACACAGTTCAAACCCTTGCTCCAGCCAGGTCATATACACTGAGTTGCTTAGGATGGTGTCCTGTAATGGAGACTCCACAGGCTCTCTGGGCAATCTCTCTATTGCAGTGTTTGACATCACTGACACTAAAACAGGTTAACAGGTTTTCTCTACGTTTAAGTGGAACTTCTTGTATTTTAAGTTGTCCTCGTTGCCTCTTGTCTTGTCACTAGATGCCACTGAGCAGAGGCTATCTCTGTCTTTACTCATCTCATCAAAAATTGGGTGATTATACACCTAGTTGAGACCTACACAGGTCTTTTTTTCTCTGGGCTAAACATTTCTAGCTGTCAGCCTCTCCTCATATGTCAGATGCTGCAATTCTTCAATGACAATTCTGGCACTTTAATGGAGTCATTCCAGTGTGTCCATGTCCTCCTTGCACTGTGGAGCCCAGCAATGGTTGCAGCTCTCCAAATGTGTAAAAAGAACATTTATTCCATTACTCTTTACTCCAGATGAGTAAAGAGAAAGGATTACTTGCAGTGATCTGCTGGCAATGCTCTAAGTACATGGAGTTACAGAGTCATAGAATAATGGAATGGTTTGAGTTGGAAGGGACCTCAAACATCATCTAGTTCCAAGCCCCCTGCCATGGGCAAGGACACCTTCCATTAGACCAGGTGGGTCAAAGCCCCATCCAACCTCACCTTGAACACTTCCAGTACCTTGAACACTTCCAGGGATGGGGCACCCACAGCTTTTGTGGGCAACCTGTTTCAATGTCTGACCAGTCTCGTAGTGAAGAATATCTTGTTTATATCTAATCTAAATCTACTTTCTTTCTGTTTAAAGCCTTCTCCTATCACTACAAGTCTTTGTAAAAAGCCCTTCTGCAGCTGGCCTATAGGACCCTTTTAGGTATTAGAAGGCCAAAATAAGGTCATCATGAAGCCTTCTCCAGGCTGAACACCCTCAGCTATTCCAGCCTGTCTTTGCAGGAGAGATGTCCAAGTCCTCTGATCATCTTTGTGGAAAGGTTCTCTTCTGGACAGATCCACATCCTTCTTATGTCGGGGACCCCAGAGCTGGATGCAGCACTCTGGGTGGGATCTCGCCAGAGCAGAGTGGAGGGCAGAATCCCCTCCCCTCACCATGCTGACCACAGCGCTTTGGATGCAGTCCAGGGCACAATTGGCTTTCTGGGCTGTGAGTGCACATGGCTGGGTAATGTCCAGCCTCTAATCCATCAGCATCCCCCAAGTCCTTCCCAGGAGGGCTGCTCTCGATCTGTTCATCCCCCAGCCTGTGTTCATACTGGGGGTTTCCCTGACCCAGGTGCAGCCCCTTGCACTTGGTCTTGTTAAAACTCAAGAGGTTCCCATGGGCCCATTGCTCGAGCTTGTCCAGGTCCCTTTGGATGACATCCATCCTTCAGGCATGGCAACTGCACCACTCTGCTTGGTGGTGTTGTCTGTATTTCCTGCAAGAGCTTACTGCTGGCTCCTGGTCTGCCAGGAGCCTCTGATCCCCATGCACAGCACCTCACTTTCTAAAACTGGGGTAATATTTTATCTCTCATTTTCCCTTCAAAATGCAACCATTTCCAGGGAGGGACCAAGCCTTACTACACACAAATAGAGTGCTGATCTCAATGCTGTTTCTAAGGACAATTGAAATAATAACCACAATAATTCAGCAATGTTTTCTGTGAGGCAAAGATACAACCAGTGAAAGTTGTTGATGATTACAACCTATCAAGAGGCTCACCAGATTGCTAAAAACTCCTCTTAAACAAGTTGCTTATGAGGTAAAACTTGAGAAATAGGCAGCTTTGAGGCAGGATACTGGACTCACACATAGTGTGTTCTTCACACACACCACTCACCTGAAGGAGTACTTGAGATACTATTTTCACTGCTTCTTGTATAAATAAGAGCCAAGAATCTTGCTTAGAGCTGGCTTTTAATAATGGGCTGCAGTTTTCATGGTATATAAAAACTGATTTCTGATGAAGGAAGGAAGCCCAATTAAATACAGACGCCATGCTAATGACAAGGTGACGGATGAATGACTAAGATAGATTTGAACACACCTAGGCCACACCTCAGGACACTTGCAGGAGAAAGCCTGCTGCTGAACATGGGAAAGCTGCCCTATGATTGGAAAGAAAGCAGAAAAAAATCTTACTCAATTTCTATGAATAATTTGAATCTCTGGACATTAATATTAAAGAAAGTCCAAATTTTTCTTTCATTTGTTTCCAAAGTCAAGCCATGACAGGAAGGAGGGTAAAGGAAAGGGTAACAGGTCTAGACCCAGCTGTACAAGATCTATATTTGATGAAGAATCTTCAACAACCACAAACAAGGATTTGTATCATAATTATAAGTAGAATATTGATTACAAATAGTTTAGCCATTTTGTTGAGTTTTGAAGATTGAGTTTTTTCAGAGTAATGTTGCATGTGTTGAAGATATGATACAGATAGTGAACAGGAAATTTCCTCACTTACACTGGGGACTTTTCTAAAAGTTCCAGAGCTCTTACACTGCTAGCACTGAACTGTTCATAGGTAGTTAAGCCCCAGCTGCCAAAATTTAATGTAAATACATCTGCTTTGAGCCAAGCAGTAGAAAGAGGTTTGTTTATGCAACGTTTCTCTCTCTGCTATATATAGTAACCATTGATGGGACAAGCAGGGTGTTCTACTGCATAAACAAGGCCTCAGAGGCTCTCCTTAGCCTGTGCTAAACCACAGATACCAGGTGTGTATATACCTTCAAAGAGATGGAGGAATTTCTTAATTTGTTGTCTCATTGAAACTAAAGCACTTCCTCATAACCATAATTAAAAAGGGAGGCAACAGGGACTGGAAAACAAATTTATATTAAGTTGTTCTTTTCTGAACCTAGTAATACTTTCTCCTGAAAACATAATAGAGGAGAGTATGCAGCCTTTGTAAACTGTAAGGTGTGATCAGTCTGATTTAGGCCATCTGTTTCCTTACTATAATGTAAATATGATCTTTTATAAACAGCTCAGGTCCTGAGGAATCTCTCAAAAATTATTGCTTATTAAGTAGAGCACTGTTAGAGATGACCTACAGAGATAGTAAGCACTGCAAGGCATCTCCACTTAGTTATGGGACTTTTCACAATTCTGTTAGTCCTAGGACTTCCTACCGGTAAATCTATTACACTACACAACAAGCAGGTTGAAGAATTCACCAAACTATCAAAGTTTGGGATAGCTTGGAACTGGCTGGCATGTCCACAATTTCTGTTCCCACAACTATCTGAAGCATTCCTCCATCTGTCACCGTGACAGCCTTTGTTTGGGCAAGATTCTCACAGGCCCACAGTGTTTGAGTTCAATAGAATGGATTTACTTATTTGAAGCTTCCTTAAAAAGAAATTATAGGGAAACCTAAACCCAAACAATTGACAAACATCACCTCCGAGCCCCCAAAGGCTGAAATGTTCTCTTCCTTCGATGTCTTTTTTTTTTTTTT